>JAMKCH010005262.1:0-109228 GCA_023653785.1 Ophioderma brevispina | reverse complement strand
TGCGTATTGTGTTGAATCAGAATTGACATTTTGTATCAAGTCATTGCAAAGGTCTGCTCTTTACAACTTGTCAACATTCTAAATTGTCTCCGTTGCCAGAATCTGGTGCTAAGCCTGCTAGGATTCCAAAGAAGTCAGTGGATAGTCCTAATTTCTCCTTGTACCACAATATCGATATGGAGGATACATGTGCTCACCATGTTTTTACATTCCTTACTCAATAATCATTGGCTCACCTCTGGAGGTGGAACACAACCAATCCATCCCATAATGCATTGTGCATTGCAAATGCAACATAATACTGTACTTACCTACCATGCGATCTTGTTCAAATTGTTGGAACACTTTGTGCAGATTTGGTTCCGCCCCCTCATTTCAATGTTGCATGCGCACATACCCACTTGCGCAATCTCGCACCATATTATTTTCAACACTGATTGGGAGGGTATGGGGAGGGGGAAAGAAATTATAGTTACATGCATTTCAGCCTATTATCTCTTTCATAGTGTCAATATTAACAGTTGTTCCAAGGACATATGAACAAGATTGCATTATAAACGTGCTTAAACATGTAAAACCACACGACTGTTCAAGATCCATGCCAACAATCTATTTAGTTCTAACACTGTTCCAAATGTGTAACAGTCTGGGATTTTGTGTTGTTGAAAATTAGGGCACATGACCATATCCAAGGTCCTATTGCAACAAGTGCATCATTAATGGGGTTGCATTTAACCATCCCGTAGGCTGCTAGTTGGTTCTAATGAAACTACCTAGAGCCAACTGAGAATTGCAACATCCCAAAGTCTTCACGGCTATTCAGCCATCAATAAAAAAAGATTTCTGCTGTCAATTTTGTTACAACACTCGTTATCAGAATCCCTTTACAACATAGCCTACTTGTCTTGATTGCACTAAATTTAGCGTGTAACGACTGCAAGCCCCCGCCCCCTTGTGGATGTCGCGCACATAACAGCGGTTAAAGGATATTTTGATAAAAGGTATAGAAAGAAGTAGGGTTTAAAATCCTGTGATTGCTTCGGTAAGAAACAATAATATGGAGACCTGAAACCCGGGATTAAGGTTGAGATTCAAAGGATTTAAGTAATTAGTTCTAATTCGAATGCTCACACCACCAATCACACCCTGAAAGTACTTAAAATTTTCAAATTTGACAGTAGGCCCGAAAGTCAACACTAACATATACTCGTGGTGTCATCTGAAGATAATGTCTAAATATATCTCTATATATAAAAATATTATATATATATATATATATATATATATAAATAAATATACCCAAAACTTTGAATCAAGATGAGACTTGAAAATAAAATAATACCATGGTCTGGATTTCAAAATAATTTCTGCAAAATATAACCAAAGTGTTCCAAAATTCTGGACATTGCACAATTCTACTATAAACAATGAAAAATGGACTATAGATTTTAAAAGGAAACTTTGATAAAGAGTATGTCCTATAAACCATTGTTATAATTTTGGTAACCCATAGGTATACCTAACAGCCTTAAATACCAGTTCTCAGCTCACATTCCCATATCCACCTTTCTACGTAACCCTTAGCCCAAACCCGAGTTAGAGTAACCCAGGCCTTATCTCAGGTAAAATTGTGATATATCACATAGGCTTCCGTTACATAATTTGTGGCACAGACTTTTTCAGACACCAATGATACAGTTGCCTCCAGAGTTGTCAAAAGAGGATATGTAAAATGATTTGTGGCTTCCATACCATACTGGCAATATACATCAGCAATTTCATCACTTAGTTCGTTTAATTCCATACAGTCCGTATGAAGCATCTTATCTAGAAATACATTTTAATTTTGTGGGTGGGACTTTTCACTGTAAATTGTGAATTGGAAGTCCAGTAGGGGGGCGTGCAAATGTCTTCTTACAAAATTCCAATGTAGGCAAAGACTTTTCATAGAATTTCTGAATGGTGTTGTTATATCCAAACAGCGGTTCTCGAACCACAGTCTCGCTTGCTTTCCCGCTTAATTGTAAGACAAAAAACAGCCGCACACAAGAGTGCAATGTGCGAGTCCAGGGTGTTCCCTAAAAAGTTGTGCAACCAGATAAACGCCAATTTCTTACTAGTTTTACTTCCCACTATTTCATTTGACACCACCCTAGGGGTCACAACATTTTCCAGTGGGGGAGTATTCATATTGCAAGTGATGGAAAACCCCCACGAGCATAAGTCAGAGATGTTTAGGAGTAGCACCACTGTTTTGCATTTATAGTAGTATTCTTTACTTCCCTGCTATTTCATTACACAAACCCAAAGGGGTCACAACATTTTCCATTGTGGAGATAGATATAATCATGAGAAGTCCTCAGCAAGAGCATAACTAAGATGGTTTAGCGAGTAGCACCCCCGGGTTTGCATTCTTGGATTTTGATAGTGATTCTATACCCTCTCACTCTTTCATTTGGACACCACCCTAGGGGCTCACAACATTGTCCATTGTGGAGAATTAATCTGAAAAGTCCCCCCACATGAGCAACAACGTAAGAGATGTTAGGAGAGTAGCACCCCAGGGTTTGCATTATAGTATTCTATATAATTATCACTCTTCAGTGATACCACCATAGAGGGTCACAAATCTTCCGTGTGGGAGATAAGTCATTTTGAAAGTACCCCAACATAATCATACCAAGAGATGGTTAGGAGTAGAACCACCGGGGTTTGCATTTATAGTATTCTTTATTCCTGCTCTTTCATTTGACACCACCCACAGGGGCACCAAAATTTTCCATTGTAGTATATTAATCATGAAAAGTCATGCAAAAATCCCTTACAATTCACTAAAATTTATTAAAATATGAAAATTTATCAATTTGGCAAAACACTATTTTTGAAAAAAATCATGTGACCACATTTTAAATTTGAGTCCTACGGGTGTCCAGAAAGTGGTGTGATAAATGCGCAAAATTTGCGGTATTTTCACATCATTTTCAAAGAATGTAAAAGCTGTGGCAACCCAAAAGGACTGACCAGAAAGTAGAAAAAACCATTTCAATGAAAACATGGCGCACTATCTGCTATATATATTGATGTTAATACCTTGTTGTGGTGTACCCCCCCCCCCTTTTGATAAGGCTTTTTTTTGTAACACCACCAAATCACACACAGCCATATACTGCCAATAAACACACGACTGACCTAATTTATTGTAAGGTAAACAAACTCCTGATCAAATTCTTTTTGAAGGTTGTTAGTATTTCACATGACATTGCACAACCTGAGAAAATTTGGTTGTTGAAATGGACCAGCATTTAGCATTAGTTTCAATTTTTAAAATAATCAAAGAATGCCCCTTAAGTGCCCACATGCATTTTGACCACAATTATTATTAAACAAAGATGTTACCATATAGTATTCTCATGTAGCGACGTAATTTTGCATATCCAATGTACCATTTATGCGATCAGAATTACCATATTTAATTAGATCATGCATCATCCAATTCCCCTTTTTGATCCACTTGCACTTTGGCCGCAATTGTGATTCACAAAGGATGTACGGCATAGAGTCTCATGTAGCGAAGGCAATTTTGCATATCCAATGTCCCATTTCAGTGCTAATCAATTATGCATATTTAAGTTAGTTCAATTTATCAAAAAATCCCTTTAATCGGCCCCATGCACTTTTGACCCAATTATGATTCACCCAAAGATGTGCGCATGGCATAGTATCTTTCATGGCAGCGAATGAATTTTGCCTATCCGACCCATGTACGAGTTTCAGAGATAAAACACAAAAAAGTAATATACGCATATTTATTCGCTCATTTGCAATACCTAAGCCGCTTTTATCACACCCTTCAAATTGGAAAAAAGATGCGTACCCTAAACAAAAAGATACTGAGGCTTTCATGCAGTGAGGAATTTTCCGTATCCCAATGTCCTTTTCAAATTATAGCAATTACGCTGTTTTTTGCATATTACTTACTCATTTGCATACTAATTTGCCCGAAATACGCCGAAAATCTAATCAGTTCGATATCTCTCCAGCCCGCTCCCTTCCACAAGTTACATCATCATATGCCCTTACGTGAACTCCAGAAAAACTTGTACACAACCTTGCGGGAAAATTTTCGTTAATTATGCAAATTAGATACTAATTAGCATATTTTACGCCCAAATCTAATCATGTCGAGAACCTTGGACCCGATTCTTTCCACCAAGTTACGTCATCATAGGCCCTTACGGAACCGCCATAAATCGACACAACCCTAGAACACGGACGGACGGACACCATGACGGACAGACAGACGACAGACAGACAGACAAAAAGTGATTTACTAGTCTCTGCCGAACAAAGTTCAGGCGCGACAAAAATTCAAGTTATGAATTTCAAAAATTAGCAGTAGCTACCTAAAAAAAGTCTTGCCACTAATTACAACAAGCTTGTAGAGGAAAGTTTGTACAATCTGGACATGAACTACAAACACTTACAATTTTACAATTACCAAATGGGATTGGTCCATGCCTCGTATGCAACTAGGTGTTAACAATTAAAAGCTCACCTTTTGCACCATTATAATTGTTCAACCAAAATTCCTTGCTGCAAAAATAAGTTCCTTGACAAATTTCATGGAAATCTTCAGAAAAAAAAATTTGTCCAATTTTTTAAATTTTTGATTTTTTCGTGTTTTTTTGTATTTTTCACTTTTCTTGTATTTGGCCATATTAAAAAGAAAAGAAAAAAGAAAATGGTTTTACCTATTGATCCATAGACTAAACAATTTTAGGAAATGAGTCTCTTACTTAGCATACAAGTGCTTCCTTATACTAAAATTAGTGCACGTGACTATCATTCAATCTTCTAAATTTTATCTTGTTTTACTATAAAATTGATCACTGCAGTTCCTCTAATTTCTCAGATGTATTTTTTTGTCCCTGTGTGTTTTTAATGATGGGAACCAAAAATTTGAGTGATTGAGTGAGTGATTAAATGACGATTGACCATTTGTAACTAACAACCGATTCAATGTATAAGGCATGTCATTGAGACCAACACATTCCAAAAGTTAACAACCATTTAGTCACTATCTCAAAGAACAAAGACGAAGACTGATAACACTGAGGTAATCAGAAGTCTACGAGTATTATAATATAGGCCTAGGTGAACGGATACTGTAGGGCCTATATCACATCGGCATTGTCTATTCTACTCCAGATGCCCTTTTCAACTTGAAACAACAAATGAATCACTACTTATCATCAGCTAACAACATTCAGCTGTTTGAACGGCCGCCTTGATCTTTTGTTTCTGATACCCTCATCAAGCTAGGGCAATTCAGGCAAAGTTCATACGGATGGGAGATAGGAACCCCCAGACATGTGGCATTTGAATGCTCAATAATCAAAACATAAATACAATGCCTACGTAATTATACACTGAATGCCTCTTGCAAAGATTTGGTTAGCATGACATCACTGCATTTATTTGTTACACTGTGATCAAGGTTGGCAGGCAAATTTGGTAGAACTGGCCGGGTGCTGAAATTTTAGACCTAGCATTGAAAATTTGCTTCTCTTAGTTTTATGGCATAAGCCTGAGCTCATATTTAGATTCCAAAAAAAGTTTTTTTAATGTGCTTGATGAACAAATCATTTTGACTTTTGACCTTTTGGGTCATTCTGCAGTTGCATAAGATTTTTTTTTTTGGGGGGGGGGGGTAGGGGGCACATGATTTTCAGGGGGAATGAAAAGCATATATTAAAAAGTGGTTAGTTAGTTAGGCCTATGTTGTTTTCACTGTAAAATTGGTATGTTGTGCAGGAACAAAAATCCACCAATTTTCAGGGGGACGGGGGCAAGATTCCCCCACAGGTGGGGCAGATGCCCCCACTCTCGGGGAAACGCCAACTGTCACTCTGAAACCATGATGACAAATCCGAATGCCCTCCCCTTACCTCATGCCAATATAGCCCCATATGTCAAAGACGGATCTAATGTTTTAGTAGTATAGGCTAGAGGTCCTCTTGACACTTTCCTTGGATTGTCAATCCCCTCCCCACAATTAAATTGAAAACAGGAAAGTCTCAAATCATGTTGACAAATCAATACATGAAATCTTGAGGCCAATATAACTTTTCACCCATACTTCCCTGAACCAAAAACTCTGGGAAGTTTTTCCAAGCCTATTGTTTCCTGTTCAAACATTTCGCTGAGGAGGTCTACAACCTGATTCTTTTTTCCCGAGTGTTATTGCCTAAATATACTACAAAACAACTTTCAGGACAATTGTTGATGCCTACCTCTAAGCCCATATATACAGCCATAGGTAGTTAAGTGGATCCATTGATGCCAGGAGGATATAAACCAATAAAGTATTACCAAACTGAGGACCCTATTGAAAACAATTAGAGCAGAATTTGTCCATACAAATTACATCCGTATCTAATACGGGTTAAAAGGTGAATAACCGGGCAGCTGACTGTCGGACAGTCATTTGCACCCACCTACGCATAACAATACCGACTCCACGTCTCTTTTCATATTTGGTTAACTGCGATTAGGAAGTGCCCACCACTAATCCCATTTTACCGAAGATGTGTGTCCATCAACACAGCCGATGTTTAATTATTGAACTCAAGTGAAAAATGTATGATGTTATAATATTTAAGCGTTTAGAGTGGATTAAATGTACGGGGGGTGTTGGTACTTACTTTGGAATCACTCAACCATAATTTTTTTTAATAGCAAGTGTTCATAATTTATTTTAGCTGTTCGCATCTGTAATGGGGAATGGGGTTTTGGGGAGGGGTCACCTGCCAACACATGCGAATTGAAACCTTCAGAGTTTTGAAAATAATTGCTTGCTTGTATAATTTAGGCTAATACAGGTCCAAATTGCCACTTTTTTCTATTCCCTTTCATTATTCCAGGTTAGGATTAGGGGCTTGGATCACCTGGTGTATCCAGACCCGGCTTTTTGATGGGGACCAGGGGGACCTCTATAGCCCAAAATAGGTTTTGATTTTGCATGATTTTGACATCAACTCGGGGCCCGAAAGTACCCCTCAAGATAACCTCACTGAGGATGTGGGGTTTTAAGAATGTATGGTTAAGTAATGGGTTTGGGTGAGTTTCATGGTTGGGTGTTGCGTTAAGGGTGCAACAAGAGATTTTGAGGCTCCAATAAGTAATTATATAATTAGTCCGCAATGAGATTTCTGACTTGTATTTGGCTACAGAAATGTCCCCTTACAAAAGACAAAGGCGATTTTGATTTCCTTATATTCATATAAAACATGGCTGAATTTCGTATTTGCTCCTATACGAAATTAGAAATTTCACAATTTTGTACCAAAGAAACATTCTAAGCCTTAATCCTTTCAGATTGGGATGTTTTGATGGAAAGCTTAACATCAAGGCAAAAATCAGTACTTTCGATTTTTTTAGGGACACCTGATTGTGAATCCTCTCGTTGCACCTTTAAGGGTTGGGGTTTGTTGCTATGCTTCTAGTGGTACTGAACCAGCTGGCAATTGGTAGAAATAGAATAGATGAAGCAATAGTAAAATGTTTTCCAATCTCCAGTAAACGACACAAGTTTAGGCTGATTAATAAGGACTAAATACCTTGTTAAGCACAAACAGATTAATCTAAAAATATCCCTTCACTTTATGGCGTGGTTCTAAACCAATCTGCGAGTAAAGATTCTGCGTATACTTGATCACACCAGATACACATCTTGTCTAATAATTTGTCAGTCAAAATAACGTTGTGGTGAATACGTAAGAGTCTTGCCCCAGAAGACTTCACAGAGATTCCATAGAGAGGAAGCGACCCAAACAAAACGTACAGGAATAGACTTTTGCAGCCCGCAGATTACACCACTGGAAATGGAAAGTTCCCGTCTACTCATCAGACAGCCCTCAGTTTCGAGAATTGTACCTGGTTATAGAAAAAATTAATCCCAGCCGGTTATTTACCAATCAGTTTGATGGGGGCCAGTTCATCATCCTACAACTGCTTCTTGACTAGAAATCAAGTCATTTAAGTTTTGCTCAACAGCACCTTATGAAACTCTGTGAACCATTTTATTACAAACATGGGAAAATTTGATAATACTGAGATGGAATATAAATAGAACCAAGATAGTTCAGTGATCTTAAATTTGTCATAATAATGGTACCAATACCAGATGACCATGATGGATAGAAATTGTATTTTAAACCATTTTTCCAAAATTGGCCCCTTTACACAGAGAATTGTGGGTCAGTAGCTACTATTTACAGCTCTGCAGGAATATACGATCGCCGCAAGTCACCATAAACATTACGATTGTTTCCTTTGAACCATTTTAATTCATTTATTGTGGAAAAAAGAGAAGAGAAAAATCTGCCACAAAAAGGATTGTAAAGTTTCACAGCAATTTGACTATATAAGAGTAGATTCCTGAAACTAATGACTCAGAGCAATGGACTAATTGAGCAACATTGTAAATACAGTGTAATTAAAATCTCTTACACAGCATTACTTATTAAACAGGTATGATTAGTATTGCGGAACTCCAAAAATGGTCACCGAGTTTTTACTCCAGGAATGAGAATCTATTGTGAACAGGGCATTGATCTTTCTGGATGTTACACCTAAAAGGTGCTATTATTACATGGAATTTTCATCCCTTTGTTGCTCATACTACTAATAGGAAAGGATGATTGACACAGGGAAATGGTTTTAAATAAAATCTTAATTTTGGTCACAAACTTTTCACATAATTGAAATAGAAGATTGGATTTGCAGAGTGATCAATTTTCCAAATTCAATATTAACATTATACCCTACACACCAAATCTGTATCATGCGCGTGATTCTGTTAATTAAATAAAACACATGATGTAAAGTAGGTGCAAGCGGAATAATATACAAAAAAAATAGCCCAAACGGCCTATTCATAAAAGATAATACAAAGCCAAATTTAATCTATCAAGATGAAACCTTTGGTACATTTGCTAAAATAACCTGCTCACAAAATTAAGCTTATTTCAGAACGAAACTAAAAAAATATTGTTGATCAAACAAGGAAACATAAACAGAAATCTGTTGGGTTCGTCTTTCTCTATACAAAAGATAAAGAGGAAAAGAAAAGCAGCCTAATTTTTAGAAAAGTCAATTAGCGTGACAAATTAAGTCAATAATAATAACATAATAGAAATTGAGGCCACGGGCTGGAAAATTGTGGCGTTCTGTGGCAAAAAAATAATGACTCATAAGAATGGCATGTACCAGCATATCAATTAAAATCTGGAATGTGTGGTGGATCAATCAATGTATGCAATATATACTGTTTGTAACAAGGATTCATTTTTTTTTCCACCAAACCTGTAAGATTTTGTATGGATCAGGTTCGGTTAATTAGCCAGTGGAATTTTCGACGGCATTATTTTTGGAACAAGAGCCACATGAAATGCTGACGAGAAAAGTGAAGTGTCAGGCCAAGTCTTGGTATAAAATGAAGAAAGGGAGAGACAATTTATTGAGTTATGTTAAAAATTGATTCAATACTTCTGCTATATATTGAGCAAGGAACACTCATAATTTAATATGAACTTCCTATTTGGCACTCGTCGGAGCGTTGGGAGAGTAGCATGCTCAAGGTTATGGAAATGCAGGACATTATCTAAATGAACATTAAAAATTAACTAGCATTTCTTCTTTGATCTTACCGAGTGAATAAGAATGATTTTGCAGTGTTCCTTAGTGAAAAAAAAAAACCACTCAGCTTATTTAACAATTATTACCTCATCAGACTCAGTTTTCAAGACATGTAATTTAATGTCCTAGCTGAACTCGGACTCTTTCCCTGTATTCTTAGACCCAAATACCATCAATAAACCTTCATTTTACATAATATTTACAAGGAGTAAGGGGAAAATATCCTTCCTCCCAAGTAACTTATAATTAAAACTTTCCAAATTATTTGTGTCTTACTCACTATTTGGATCAGAGCCATTTCCCTTCAACCAATGAATTGAGCAGCCTTAGAAATGTAATATCTGGTGATGAGCACTCTTTATTGCCTCCCTGCTCTACAATTGTACCATTAAAAATAAATCACAAAAATCCATATATTACAATGGCCACATGGTACTAATTGTTCTTTCATATGGTTATCGTGGTTATATTCCTGCCTAAATAAAATCTATAAAAACGACATGACACTGGATGGAAAAGAAAAAAACAAAGGGGAAACACCGCCTTTCAGTCTTACAATCCACACTTCCAACAATTAATCGTCTGGCAAGCTTACCGCAGAGTGTTCCCTATTCTGCCCATGATGAATTCTCGGGAAGCATTCCATTGGGCGACAACAGTAGCGGTAACACCAGAAGCGGTGTTCACATACCAAAGCGACAAGGCAGTGTTGACACTGGGCAGGATAACAGGGATATATCCATAGACTCAACATGACTTGCGATCGCCATCAATGCATCAAAACATACGTATCAAGTTCTTGCCAGGTGGAACGAAAAACAAGTTGAGATCAAAATTCAGTATCACGATACATAATCCACAAGTGGTACTCCAAAAATGTTATTATCAGCTGTCTTTGACTCAAGTGCGTGAAGGACAAACAATGGTAATCCACAAATCAAGTGCGATGTTAACAAGTAACAAGTGATAATCGTGATGTCAACACGCCAATAGCTGCAAATATATTCCACTGTAAATGATACGCCAGTCAAGTTTGGTCGGCTCAGATGAGACACAAACTTCAAATTTTTCAAACCGCCATGCAAATTTCCACGAGCAGACGTCACAGGAAAAAAAAGAGTAATCAGCTTCCAGACGATTTTAATGTAGATTGCTTTAGAAAAACACAACCCTGGACAGGATCCCCTGAAGTAATATCATTTGTAGTGTAACATTATCAGCGTGGTCATGTATGCTCTTTATTCCATATTGGTTCCTCATAAAAGATAATAGTGTACTGGTACTAATTCCATCCCATGATAAAAGCAGTAAATTCACCATGTGCAGTGCCCAGTTGAATCCATACTAATATACACACTGAATAAAAATACAGCTGTAAGATTATGACATCTCCAGTAATTCCAGGTAAAATCTGACCAATGATAAAGGTTGCTTGTTACACACAGGTGCTCCAGAGTGATGATGCGTGGCATGGCAAACAGTTGCCATGGCAACCTGAGAGACGAAGAATAACCACTGCAGTAATATTGTTTTCCATGGAGGTGTGGTTGCCTTGCCCCAGTGAGTCACTGATGGTGAAGTTGTAATAAGCACATATAAAAATGTGTGTTTTGGTTGAAGGCTTCTGTTATTAGAAATGCTACCCAAGATAATGACAATTTACTAATTAAGCCTACAAAGTACAGTTTTCTAGCCAAATTTCAAAGCATTTTATTTTGATATTCTTGTGGAATAATTTTTACAGAGATTCTGCAACTTTTAAACCAGCAACAATTTAACATAACATAAAGTTGCTTTTGGGAAATAGTGTTTTGGATTTTGAAATGGTTCTTATTGAGAAACCACCTTCGAAATATTTTGACTCTCATCCCGATTTTTGGACAAAATGGAGAATCATTTGCATTCTTGGTCCCAATTTTTTTGCAGGATTGCGACTAATTTTGCCCTAATACAAATTTGGGCCATCTAATACTAATAGGGTCTAAATAGCCTTTGAACTAGGGCTTGCTTGTTCATATGTCAGCTGCGATTGCTGATCAAGCCTTTATTATCAGTGCTGAGATACAGATTTTGAGAAGTACAAACAGTACAAGGTTTGTTAACCTTTGAAAAAGTTTGCTTAATGAAACCTGCTCGCTACTTCATTTTAAGAGTGACAAATGTATAGGCCTACTCTAAGTGGCGATGCAGGAACCTGCTTTGCTGGAGTATAAATGATCCAGATCGGCAGCTGACACCTGTGTCACTGGGAACAAAATACTCATATTATTCACATTTAAACTTTTTATAAGAAGCCCTTGAAAACAACCAAACACAGACCAAGCACTATACATTGGTTAGCAAATGGGATGACAGATTGGTGTCAAGAGAAATTCAATAGGCATATTGATATGGATTACAAAATGAATATAAATCATTAATCACACATCAACCGATTCAAATCGGCTGGACAGAAACAGTAAAAGAGATGAATAGAAATGGGGGGATATAAGATAAGAATAGAAATCAATATCAGTTCATTGCAGTTTTAGTTTATATTTCCTAGGATAAGGCTACACAGATAGATGTCTACTCCCCCCCCTTCTGTAACAGATTTACAAATTCAATTAAATCATTATTTGAACAAAATTTTTTGAAGGAATACCCAAATAGGTACAAAACCAATATCAAATAGCATGAAAAAATAGATAGGTACAAAAGTGACTTATGTTCTGAAAGATAACATCAAAAGTTTTGGAAAGAATTTATTATTGTGCCACACTCTGTGAATTCGGGCAGCCTCAACGGAATAACTGCATTTGCCATTGAAGGATGTGGTGGCAGAATCCTGAATTCATACCCAAGTTTTAGACAAATGGCTTGCTCAAAACTTTTTGTAATACTCACAACTTGTGTGCAGGGCACCATTACCAGTCCTGAACAACCCCAGTTGTATATTAACATTAAAAAACGAAATATAAGTTCAAAATTCACACTACCATCATAAAAACTGAGGATGGTCGGGATGGTCAGGTAAGAACAAACGCATGATGGGAGGTCACCAGTTAAGTTACCATGGCAACCAATAAAAAACTGCTCATAAGAAAAGTGTCCAAGGAATTGATCTCTAATTGTCCTCACTTATTCATGGGTGGGACTAGGCCGACTCACGGCCCCTAGAATAATGACCAGCTGCGACAGTCATACGATATTTTAAGAAATTTAAAGTGGCGGTTTTAATTCTCCGTTTCAGTCTTCAAGCAGGTTTGGCCCTTGATAAGGACATTAAGAATGTGTGGGTCCTTACTTTAGCAAGACAGATTCTTTTAAAAGAATGGGAAAAGTCAATTTCACTGAGGAACAATCAATAAAATTATTACTTTAGGGGGGGTGAACGTCCTTTTAAAATTAACTTTTAGGACATTGAACTCGATTTATATTAGTTTATCGTCACCCGCCCGCGTTATGATTTGTGGGCCGACGTTATTTTGAAAAATTTGTAAAGATCACATTTTCAGTAGATATTGGAATTTTGGTAGGAAACCTGTCTTGGAAGTCCGGAAAGAGGCTAAAATAGGACCCAATATGGTTTGTATTTCGTCGATCCCCTGTGTCAAAATTCGCATGTAGCCAAAATAAATGAATAGTTCCCCATTATGGGCTGAAAAAAATGTGACGAGAAACTCATAAGTGAGTTCAAGGGCCTTAAACAATGCAGAAAAGGTATGACACCAGGACACAAAGATTTGCTTATTCTTATCTTGCGCAATTATTTGGTATGCAAAAACTTTACACTACTTTTTGGACATTGCACACAATTGCTAGTTTTGGAACAAGTAACAATTAATATCTCAAAGGCATTAAATAAACTGCATTTCCATGTTGACTTGCAAAATTATACTAGGGGAGAATGTAGTTACAACCAAATGTATATTACAAGTATGATGAATTTGGCAACCTTGCTTCCAAACTTCAGCGGATGTGTACAGGAGGGCAGCCTACCCAATTCAAATTATTGTTAATTCCAATTTGTTCTGTAAGGTCTACTCCATATTTAAAGTTGGGGTAAAAATGTTTTAAATTATCACACTCCCTATTTAAAACATCAGCTGGCTCTAAATAAGGCATAAAGAAGCATGTGGGAACCATATAGCTACATATCCTTCGAAATTCAGACCATCAGACACCAATTTTATACCGTTTAAAATTAAACGTCTGAAATCTTTGACCAAAGTTAGTTTCAACACAGCAATTTTGTGTTGTTCAGTCTGTTGACCTATCCTAAATGAATCTCATGGAAATACAGCAATTTGGATGTGAAGCTTAGTTCACCCTTACCCTTGCCAACTGGCCCTGTATCATTTTCGGGTATCTCAAGAGCCATCAGTGTTGCCAACAAAAAATTGTTAGGCACTGCAACCCAGAGGAGGCAAAAAGTACTCAATTTTTACCTAACTATTGGTTTCTAATGGGACCAAAAAAAGGAAACCTCACTATGTGGACCCAGCAAAATACCCGCAAGGAAGCACTGTTTTGACCTTTAAAACGAGCCTAATTGGGCCGGGATAAAGCGCGGGGTGTTGGCAACACTGAGCACCTAATCAGAATGACAATGTTTTAACTTTGAAATGGAGCAGAGTGGAGGACTTAAACCTTACAGTAATAAGAAGTGTTCATGCCTGTTCTTTAGGTTATACCTTCTCCCTTTCCCTATTCCACAATTTTTTATTTTAGTTATTTTTCCCCCCCCTCCTCTATAATACAGAAATTTCAAAACTGGCTTTTAGGGCATTTTGGTATAAATACCTTATCAGATATGGAAATGCATTATTAGGGCACCTAAAATGGTCAACATGCTGAGCCTTCTTTTCAATGATTATCAGTTGAATCACCGTGCAAAAAGAAGTTTGGCTCAACTCAGGCAAGGTCTTTCAAAACGTTCAATGAAACAAGAAAAGTTGCAATAAATTAATTTTCCAACTAGCTAACACCAATCCTAATTTCCTCTGACACAAAAACACACCAAAAAGCAACCACAACCTTTTTCGACCTGCATGGTGGGGAGTACATTTCAGTCTATTTCTCGAGACGAGAGGGGACCCAAAAAAAACCAAAGTACGCATTTGCTTTTAAAAAGGAACATGAAAGTGATACTATAAAAGCCAGTAAAGGGAGACAATACACCGGCAAAGAGGTTCCCATGTGGTCCCGTCAAGTATCATTAGTGGTAATGTTTCTGAGCCCTAATGGTTACTGGTTGCCATGGCAACCCTGTGTAAAGGCAAGATGCTTTCAGAATACGTTGGCCGGAAGGAATCAGTTTTGTTCTGGTTGCTATTTAGTAATCGTTTTGGGTTTTAGATTTCTACATTTCAAAACATACTGTAAGTTGTACAGGCCTACAGTTCTTTCAGAATAAGGTACTGTAAAAGTGGAAATGTTCGCGCTACATTAATTTTCGCGCTTTTTGCGCACTTCTGAGCTTGCGCGAAATTAAAAACCCGCAAAAATGTTTATTTTGTGTGTAGGTCTATGTAGGATTAGATGAAAAGAGCGAATTTAAAAAAAACACAGCAAAAATGTTGAAAAAAGTGCTTGAACCGCGAAAAATTACACGCGCGAATATTATCACTTTTACAGTATTGGTTTGGAGAAAGCCCAATGGGCAAAAAATGCTTGTACTCTTAAGAAATACTGAAGATTTTATGAGCAAAAGAAGGGAGGGGATTTACGGTATCTGCTGAGTGTTCGTCAATAGATGCTGGTTTTCCATCTGCTCTCACCCATATTTTATATTGCTGTCCCCCAAAGCCCCCAGTTTTCTCTCCTCTCACCAATAAACCCCATCAGTTGGTGAAAAACTTTAAAAATATTATTACTTGTAAAGGGCAATTTTGATGAAAATTTTGCTATTTTCTCCCAATTCTACCACTGAAGTGTCCAAGGAGCAATATTGCAAAGACAGAACCAGGCCGAACCAGGTAACAAGGGAAGGAATACAGCAGAGAAAGAATGAAGAGAATAAGCTCTAAGGAATTTTGGTCCAAGAAGTGGGGACAATAGCTAGATTCCAGTGAAAGTTTAACTCAATAGAAAATTCATCAAGTGCTGGGGCAAGAGTAAGAAAATGGACCAGGGGCATGATGGCAGGCCATTGTCATAACCATCCCAGTGTTGACCCAAATTAACAGGCCTTGTTTGTGATTGGCCCTGACCTGAAAACCACCTGTTAATTGCCTGCTAATCATCCTGGCAGGACACCCGACCGTCATCAAAACATACAGCAGGTTTTCTTCTCTACAAAAAACTCAAACTTTTAGAACATAGCAGTAATTCGTTCGGGTTCAATAACCCCAATTGGGATTAGGCGTGAATTTGATCTGTTAAGTTGTACAATTTCACGCTTTTTTCCACTGACAACAAATGCGGTCCCCAACTCTAGCCGCACATCCCGCCCGCTGCAAAGCAATTCAAGCGTGCTGGTTAGAATATTACAAAAGTCCCAAGAAAATATGGGGCAACTACGATAAACAAAGGAGTCTTTTGTCAATCAGATACGAAATCCCCCAAAACCCTGTACAAACGGCTATCATCTGTGCACGATCAGCAATGCTGGAATTATTGTCCGCACTTTCGTATTGAACTCAACCTCTAACCTCTTTTTCCAAATCCTTTAAACCACTTTAATTTTCACAGCATGAATATAATACAAAGCACCGACCACTTGATAATGGTGATATTTTCAATGGGTTACTTTTTCAATTTGTAGTTCACAGCAATTTCAAGTGTGCTGATATTTGCGAGTGTATCAGTGAATATAGATATTATTTCACATTCTAAGGCATGCTTAAAAGGTGAAAAATAAAACTCTATGAAATATCATGCACGACAGTATTTGGATTCCCTTCCCCCTGACCACGTGGAGTTTTTGTCATGGATTTTATCTTCCAATACACATTCTGTGGCAGTAAATGATTAAAACAGTTCCACTATTTCAGATCTGACAACAAAACCCTTTTCATAATACCTTCTCACCTTCCTCTCTCTTTTTAGGCAAAATAAATACAGAATATACCCTGTAGGCCACTCCTGAATTATCCTCGGGGATGAGAATGTTACTGTAGCTCATAGTCTTTTGATAAGAATGTTACTGTAGCGCTAGTCTTTTTGTTTGTCTAGTCAAGCACATGTGGATAATTAGTTTCAGGTTGTCTTTTCCCCAAGTGGCTTCCGATCTATGGACACACCTCCAGTATGCACTGAAAACTTAAATTGGTGAAATGTCTGTCCATACAGTAAATATTTTAAGATTTAGTCGGAAGTTCCAGAATTCAGAACTTTAGACTGGAGAATGTATTTACAAAAAAACAAACACATGGCCTTGGGGAAGGTTTACGGTTGAGAGCACTATTTTCCCGCCAACATAATGGATCACTGTGTCCTATAGGCAATCCATACATTGAGAACAACGACATGATAAACTCGCAAACTGATCAAAATCATCTTTTCACAAGTCTTATGGATCCTGCACACCAAGGTCGCTTCACACCATTTAAACAATTTACCATTTCCTTGTTCATGTACTCTGTCACCAAAACCAAGATAATCCAGTATTGAGCCCATTAAATGTCTCTAATTCAATTTATAACTTTATTTTTGAAAGAATGAAACTGAGAAACTAAATAATAAGTGGTCACTACAAAATTTAATCAATTGAGACTGAGGGAGGGGCAAGCAGACATGTGATCAGTCCATTAAGGACTAATTGTTATATGGCGGGTGACCTTTAGAGACCACATTTGTGTCATTTTTACATTGATTGCAATTAAACAATTTTGTAGCTCCTTGAATAGTACTTATTGATTCTATATTCATGCCTTCAATCACCTATCCATGTCTAATGACCAACTGCACCCGTAAAGGCTCAAAAGTTGCCTTGATGAATTGCAGTTCTGATTCTCCCCACTTACCTTCTGATTAATAAGTGTAGTGATACTCATTATAAATGGGGCTCTAAAGTCTAAACCAAAGAGCATGTGAATGCATTTGTTGGGTGCGTCCTACCATCAGTTTTCTCACCTTGCCCAGTTCGCACGAGGTTTGAGACAACATTTTATACTCTGAGATAAAGGTGCAGTGGCAAATCGTTTTGAATGGAGCGAGTTATCATGGGTAAAGGTTTTTCAATGGGAGTTGAATTTGGCCACCAAGGCTATGTTAGAATGAGTTTGAGTTTTATTCCATACTGAAATAACACCGAAATACATTGCTCCATGATTCATTCATACGTCTTCACATCTTAAACTTGTTATGGAGTTTGTAAAAGGGGGTTGGCAAACAACGATTTTCATTTGGTGGCTGACTACGGCGGTCCCTCCCCTATCCATTATTTTAAGGAGATGACGATTTAAGATACACATTTTTCCTCTTGATTGAAAGGCTTTGATCCCAGTGCCTATCTGTAAATTTCACACCGATATTTCAATCCGTTTTTTGAATGACGAGCTTAAACATTATTTTTAAGCCCCACAGAATACTGTGTGGAATACTGCTAACAAAATGGGCGTCCTTTTTGCTTTGTCCATCCAAAACCAAACATTGTTTAAGCTCTAATATTTCAGGTTAAAAGAGAAAAGAGGACGGTGCCTTCTTTGAACGCCACAATTTCTATCAATTCATGTAAAAATTGAGGGTCCTGGGACAAGCTATTATAGCAATAGTTCCATGTACCCTATGGGTGTGGAATAATCCTATCAACAGAGCCAGCTGGAACTAATTGCAATCCCCAGGTCAAATACCAACCCACATCACTCATTCAACACATCCATGACCTGTTTTTAGTTCTAAGTGTTACATCTGAAGAAACAAACAAATATATAACAGCAACTTCAAAAATCAACCAACACGGACACTGAAACTCAAGATTTCAACTCTGGAGTGTCAATCGGAGTTTTGACCGTAGAAACATGCTTTGCAGAGTTTTATCGCGTGTCTAGCGGGTTTTTATCCCCCTAAAAAACGTGGGGGGGACATGTCAAAAACTACGTCTATTCTCAAACTGCCGGATGTTTGGAGTGTCGTAACCGTGTGGACCTCTTGGAGAATAGTAAACTAGGTGACGATGCAAGGTCTCTTTGATGAGAATTCCTGTGTTTGATATCACAGCTTCTGGTAAGTTGACTTCCAGTCTACACTCCGATATGAGAAGCAGAGGAGAATGGTCAGGGGGATGATTTCAGAGTTTCGGCCATCGTCTGGACACAACTCAGAGTGAAGTAAAATATTTGGATTTAATTTTCAGCTCTGGAGTTTCAAACCCTTGGAGTTTTGTGAGCATGTGAACGTGGCTATTATGATTGATCCATCCCAAGCATTCAACCCATGACCCTGTCAATGTCAACATACCTACTGGTCAAGACAAAATTGGTCATTGTACACTTTCTGACAACTGGACTGTCAGGGGTGTGTTTTGTTTTGGAACCACTTATGAAGTTCAAGTGATCATCATAGACCCTTGGGGTCTTGTGCTTTGATTGGCAGCTGTAACTGGCTCTTGTAATACTGTTGCAGATAATCTTTGAAGAATCAAAATTGGTTGCATTGGGTGCAAGAGTGCAACTTGAACAATAGAGGTGCATTTGCTAATGTGTGCCAATGGGACATATTACTTGAAACAACAGCAAAACAATAACTTACGGGACAATAATTCAAACTAAATTGGGACAAAAAGGTAAAAGACAATTAAAAAATATTAACGGCACCTCTTTTAGTGATTTAAAATGTTGCTTCTTCCCAAAAAAAAGGTTAGAGCTTCTTTTACATTGGGTAACTGGGTTTACTCAGATCAATAATACTTCTGATTTACTTTTTGACATTAGAAATGTCCACACTGATGTCTGGGGGCTGTGGATCACAAAATGACCCAATAAAACTTAATTGACACCTGAAGACCTTTACCCAAAATCAATGTCCAGACAGGTCATGTTCTTATCTATAATTACCAAAACAAAAACCCTGGTCTGGTCAATCTTCAAAACATCAACATTGATCCTAATATCAAGCTTTTAAATTCCACAGGTGTCTATCTGGAACCCAAAGTGACATCTATTTCCTTTCCACAGATGTTTCAAGACAATTTGGACTTCCAGAATTCATTATCCAGGCTCTTGATACTCTTAAGCGGCCAGACGGTGGTGAAGGAAAGGAGGAGAACGGGATTGAAAAAGGTGGTGTGAAAATTGAGGCAATTTCAGAATATTGAAGATGATTTTGCTGAAAATGGCAGCTGTCATTTTATTGTGACCAATTAGGAAATAAATTCAAGAGTCCTAAACTTCTTCTACGAGACTACGAGCCAAGACATGTTGTTTGAGTTGTTCATTTCTTTCACATTTGAAATCCAATGGGAATTTCTATAATACTATTATGTACATTCATATTTTGTCACAGCATTCAAATCCTAAAAGGGGAGCAAAGCCAAACTAGAAGCCCAAATAATTTAACCCCCTGAGAACTACCATCTATGATACAGGCTGTCTGATTGGCCCATTACAGGACACAACATGATATGTGCTCCTGAGTACCAATCAAAATAATGCTTCTATCTTCTATGTTAGCCACCTCACCATTCTGACAGTATCTATGATTTGCTCATTACATGATGTTACCATCAAAGCAACCAATCAATATAGTGCTTTGATGCCTATAAATAGGCAGGTAGTGCTCAGGGCATGAAGTTTGACCAATAGAGGTCTTCCACCTTTCGGATTAGCGGCCATCTTGCCGGGAATGGCAAAGTCCATTCCAAATTTCTGGAGACTTTCTAAATCTAAAGAACGACATGCATGTTGGATATGTATGCATAAAAGTATGGGTCACACTTTGAATAGCACAAGTCGGGTATTAAATTGATCTGAATGACGAATACTACGGGAACTAACACCTTTTGTTATAGGTAATGAGTGAGGTGAAAGACCTCTATTCTTTCACACTTGTAAACCAGTTATATAGGGCTATATCATCATGCAATACTGTCATGAAAAGAATATACAAACACTGTAATGACCTGACATTGTTACTGACACAATTATAATACCTATATTATTATGTGTTGTTTTTACTGCCGATTTGGAGGTGTTCCATTTTCAGGGATAAAAACATACTCGGCAAAAGCCCAATCCAACATCATTACAGCAAGATAACATAGCATGACTGAACATGGCATACTTATAAACAGTGCCAATAAAGAAATGTTCTTATTGTCTGGCATTTATTAAAAATTAAATTATTGGCCTAACTCTATTAGATAACTCCCTGGTATTCTCCCATAAGATCTTCTTAATGCCAAATGTTTGCCAAAATATCACATAGCCTCATTTCCTTTTTTGTTCTCTATGGTTATTTCTTGGCCACACTTGAAAAAGTCCAAGTAATCTTTCTATAAGAAGCTCCCAAAAGACTCAGTCTTACTACCCTATTTGGAGGATAAATTGCTGGGGAGGACATATGCTGGTGAAATACCGGGGGAAAATTCAAATTTCAGCCGGTATAAGATGCAAATGCCATAAAACAAGTTTATCTCTACTGGGTAAAACTGCTAACCACCATAAACCAGTTTTAGCTGCCTTTTGTTGCAACAGAAAAACACTTCAACTATGGTATGTAATGTGAGAGCAAAATAACTCTGGTTTGAATTTCATAAAGAAATTGTGCTTAAGACTTACTGATATCTTATTGGACGGCTGGGTGCTATTGTCCATAGTCATCTGGACAGGGCCGCCGGGGGCGCTCTTCCTTCTGGTCCGCCCCAACCCATGGTCGTGGTTGATGTCTGTAAGATATAAGAAAACAATCATACTTAGTGAACAAATTCAACATTTTGAAAGCAGATAAGGAACAAACATATTCCTTTGTTTTGATGCTAATTGAAATCACCTGATATTCATTAAAAAGATACACGTTCAAAGCTTACCTGACTAATTATAAAGATCTATTTTGTAGAAGTGGTTCATGTATAGCTGTGGCAAGGATGTTTGATGCCTTAAATTTCAGTTTTCTTTTTCTGAATATCTTAATGGATACAAACTGATAAGTAGCTATTTGTTTTGATGCTTAGTACAACTAGTGATGACCTTGAAGTCCTAAAGTAACCTGATGGTTTAACCAAGCATGAAAAATAATTTTTTAAAAATTAGATAACATTATTTTTCGCTTGTTGTCAGTCTGTCATCATTGTTGTCATTGTCAGTATTGACAACACTATTCTTTTAATAATATTAATAATAATCCCACCATCCTTGTATACAAGTTACTGATCATGCTGAGTGATTAGAGGTCCACATACCAGTACACAGTGCAAATTAATAAATTCTGCATTCTGTCTTTTACACCTAACATAACTGTACCAAAAAATACTTGTATTGTTCTACAGTCCTGAAGGTGGTAGAGAAGGCTAACCGAAGCCTATAATTCTTCTCATCTAAAGACAAAAATATCAAGAGGAAGTGGGTTAAATCTACAAAACACCATAAAAAATTCCAGCTTTTATTTCTGTAGACCCCATTTTTCTCCAGATTTATGAACTCAAACCCAAACCAGATCTGCCCAAACACTCCATTGTATAAACGCTGTACATGTCAGTGGTGATTTCCTGCTCAAGTATGCATCATTCCAAGTATGTACCCAGCCATTCCACCTTTACCTCAAGTGCCCTATAAATTCACACACTGTCAGACACCCAGCCTTGACCCCCCTATCCAGTTGTCTGGGTTGGATCTGCTACATAAAACAATGGAAATTTCAGTTGACAGCTTCTCACTGTGTGTTGTATTCATCCGCTTCTTCTTTTCTATGTTAAGCCCCCCCCCAGGGACTACCACCTTTATGACACAGTACCGTCTTTTGATTGAGTCCTTCATGAATTGTTAACATGAAATTACCTCTGAGTAACCAATCAAAATGACCAATGTATCTCTATGCACAGGTTTTCTTACTTGTCTCTGATTGGTTAATGATAGGCTTGTATGGTATAATAGCCAATCAATTCAATGATGCCTAATGGGCAATATCAGTGATTTTAAGGAAAAAAAAAAAAATATGAATTTCTTTCCCAGAGTAGCTTGAATGTGCAGGTTAGAGGCACAAAAACTTATACCTAGGCTAAAAGAAACAGGGCAGAGATATTAAAATCTCAACTTTTAGGTAAATGGGGGGGGGGGGGGGGGGGGGGGGTAGACGAGGCTGTGGATCACAAAAATGCCCCTTTAATGACAGGTCAGCATAACTAATACATGAGGTAGGGAGAAACTTCCATTTGGTTTTAGATTGAGGGCACCCTCTTTTCGGACAGAAATAACATACAGTGGCCTATGGGGCAGGCGGTGGATTAAGAATCATTTGCTCAAAACATCGCACCCATCGTCAGAATCAACTGAATCTTGGAAAAACCTTTACCCCGGCCATATCTAGGAACCATGAACAAAATACAAGGATGCTAGTATAATGAAATACACTTTAAACTGGACATGCCATACCAACCCAGGGAATGTGTTCATTTTAAGGTTTTTTTTTGGGGGGGAGGGGGTAGAGTTTACACATGCCTGTTAGACATGAAAGCAATTTGAGCATATTGTTCATAAAATGCTTTAAATATGCCATTAACCATTACAGGTCATGTTAACCCTTCACATTATTACATTGGTAAACATAACAAACATCCTAGGTATTTTAAGACCAAACATTACATGCAGATTGTGACGGAACAACATTACCCGTCGTAAATTAGACACAAGTCATAATCCACACTTTCAATTGATTCCTGTCACATTTAGCAAAAACTATTTACACTGACTTCACAATTCAGTAAAAATAAAAAGAAAACTTTTGGATTATGGTTTGTAAAGGGTTGCATGTTGGTTTAAATATAAAATTTGACTTGGGAAGCCTTGCCTTCATTTGGTAGTTTAAATACCTTTATGTTTGGCGATGTCATTATATAGGTCCCCCCTATTGACAGATATTGAAGATATTTGGAAAATCAATTACTCGACATAGACGACCAATCAATTAAGTAAACATATATTTATTAAAGTACTCTACCACACCCCACATCAAAATTGTTGACCTCGGAAGATCCTATTAAAAATTAATCCTTAACCAAAATCTAATTTAAGACTAATGATTTCATTACAGAATAAATCCTAAATTCTTCCTAAATAATCCATCTGTATATTGATCCACTCTGAGATTTAAAATGAACAAGGGGGTGTGGTGGGTTGTGTGTGTGGGGGGCGGGGGCCTAATGCTGCAGAGTGTCAGCAATCTAGATTTGTCGTTGTGATGTATCAATGTTTTGGCTATAGTGTGTCCCAAGTCTTAGTCTATCAGCTATTGGACAGTGTCAGACTGTCGGACTTGGTCAACCACACAATTTCAGTTATCTGTAGAGAAATAAAATGATTTCATCTACATTACATCAGCATGTGATTTAACTAATGAAAGGTTTTACACAGTGAACTCTAACATTCTCATCCCCTCAGGACACAGTTCAGTAGGCTGCACATAATTACTTGAACTGTGTGTTCTGGGTATCATACACAAAAACTAGGATGTATTTTGTGAATAGAATAGAAACTACCGAACTGTGCCATGGGAATTGAGACTATTAATGTGATAAGCCTAGTTGCAGGTCTTACAACAGTAGCCATGTTCACACGGCCACAAAACTCCAAGGTTTGAAACTCCAGAGGTGAAAATTAAATCCAATTATTTTACTCACTCCAAATTACGTCCACACGATGGCCAAAACTCTGAAATCATCCACCTGACCATTCTCCTCCGCTTCTCATATCGGAGTGTAGACCGGAAGTCACCATACCGGAAGCCGTGCACTTTCGCGCGTTATATTCAAACACAGGAAGTTGTCAAAAACGATGACCTTGCGAGGTCACCTCCGCTCACCATCCCCCGAAGCTGTCCACACAGCACAACACTCCAAAACACTCCGGAGTGTTATTGGAGTTTGAGTTTCACCCCCTATTTTTTTAGGGGGATAAAACCCCGCTAGACCCTCGATAAAACTCCGGAGTTTAAACCTCCGAATGCGTGCACACGGCCAAAAACCCCGATCGACACTCCAGAGTTTTGAAACTCCGGAGTTTCAGCCTCCGTGTGGACATGACTATCGTTGCCTTAAAAACACAAATTATCAGCCAGGGCCATCAAAATGGCTCAGTGCATGTTCAAGGCTAATTCACATTTATTAAACAATCTAACCTTGCCAAATAGGCATATACATAGTACCACAAACTTGCTGAACTACAAGAACACAGTCTCCATGAACACAACATACAACAACATACCAATACCACGGGCTACAAGTAGACACGCAGCTTAGAAATCAGCAGCCCCAACGTCCTCATAGTCGTAGCTTAGTTTACATGCAGCTAGAACAGAGTTCAGAAAGCTGGATTTTACATCAGTGATAAGAACTCAAGAGCAGGATGAGCCAAGGCCAAAGGTGCCTTGCTATGGTGTACTTGACAATGATTCCACTTTTGACATACACTAACCCAGCCAGATGTCCTACTCAAAACCCTGAACACAATTTTCCACTGCCAGTTATCAGCACAGTGTTGAAAAGGTGCTCAAACATGGCAGAGCAGTCCAGAATAATAACCCAAGACCTTCAAAATGCTATACAGCTGCAGCAGAGTGTGGACAGACTTGGGTTGCAGAATTAAGAAACCTTGGGCAACACACAACCTTGACCCTATGCTAGCAGGCCATGAAATATCAAATCAAATGTAATCGCAAGAGCAAACCCACTGTGCAATGCAAAATGCCTGCAACCAAACAAGCCAATACAATTAGTACAACCTGTTTGTTTTCATTTTCTCCTCTTTTCTCCTTTGTTACGTGACTTCAGACTTGACCAAAAATCTTGAAGCTATATAGCATGGAATTTGGAATCTGCATTTTAGAATGTCTTGCTTGTATTTTTTCTCCTATTTTCCATCAAGTTCTTACAAAAAAAAAGACCCAACTAATCAATTCAAACAAGCATCATAGCCATGGGCTAAAGTACTCCATCTATTTACAGCTATTTATTATAGTGTTGGACCTATAACACACATGTATACACATAAATATGCTACAAAAAAATCCAGTAACCTTACATAGCACCATCAGAGTGCAACCAAATTGGCAGAACTTGAAAACAAACCCAAAAGGAATTTACTTTGCTTCTAACAAATAGCCATCCTACCTGCGATGATTCCAGCTGCCGCTCTCCACATCATAACTGTCAAATTCATCCTGCACGGCAGACAACAGGCAAACAAAAACAGTCAAATAACACCTTAAAGAAGGTTCTTCACCACCACCATGAAATGGTATCCTTTTGGATTAACGCCCTGTTCACAAAAAGCCTGCAATACAATATCACCTATCATATAGGCTGCTCCGAGATGGGTGTCACTCGCGGACCATTAAGCTAATGACTCCCACTGATAATGCACTATTTTGCTGCAGTTAAGACTTCTGATGTTGTCCACGGGGAGTCTCGATAGAGATCGCTCTGTGGGTGTGGTCAAATCAGCCAGCACGTAATTTCTGACCCACCTTGCAGTTCAAAATCATATTAAAATAGAACGAGGAGGAAATCGGCCGACATACATCTAGATCCCGATCAATGCCGGATAAAGCAGAAAGTAAATGACCCTCTATGCCATGAATTATGCACGAATCAGATATGATACAGAGCATTTATGAGATTCGCACCTTAATTAAAATTTACCCTGGTGTAGCTTTCAGCGATATTGATTTATTTGCATAACAAAGGTGCAGAGGTTTTCACATTTCCAGCAGAGTGTATCGCATTTAATTTTAATGAGAGTTTGGCTGCGGATTCATTACAAAATGTGAAATATATTGATCGTGAGGGTTGATGCCTTCACAATGTCAACCTCGAGTTCCATTTCAAGATTCATTACAGACTTTGTATTGAGGGGACAGACCATTACAGTCTCAGTCTAGGGCCCCGCTTGGTACACTTTCACTAATACAATGTGGAAACTAAGTCCAATATCCTCCAGTCTGCTTTTCAGCAGGAGAATGATAACTGAAAATTGTTCCACTGACCCCGTTTACAAAAAGTGCAGAAGTCACAATTCTGATTTTGTTGGCTTTGTATATGAATTCAGTTCAGCGACATTATACTCTAACTATAACTATAACTCTATACCATAATTTCTTGGACATAACAAATGCGCGCGTTGCTCGTTGCGCGTACTGCGTTTACGTGTAACCCGATGGTTTGGTCCGTTTTGGCGGGAAAGCGGACGTACGTTCTAAACTGTCCAAGAAATTATGAGCCAGAGTATAACCAGTTACAGTCACTATCAATTCCAACTCAAAAACTGAAATCAAATGTTTTTGGTCATCATTAAAATGAAATGAAATTGTTCACCATTGAAATACTATTGCTGATGCAAATATTCAAATTAAATTATTGGTTTAATCTAATATCTCTGGTCTGGTGAGCGAGTCGCAACCAAGTTCTCTTTAAACTTTATAACTTTCCTGTTGCGTCTGAGATTAAATTGCGTACACATCCACATGTTCACAGTATCACAAAGGTGGATTAACATCTTCCACAGGTCAATCTGATTGTATGAAACCTCGGTTATTTTTATTGGAATAATCTTTGTTTAAACATTTTAATCTGGTCAGATTCAAATCAGGTTTGAATTGTCTCAATGTGACCCCACCTATCCTTTGAAGTTCATTTTCCTTTCTATAGAAGTCTGTAAGAGAGGTGTATAATCCCATAATGCACTATGAATGCATTTTGCTTTGGAAATGGTAGCTTGAGTGATCTCAAAGAGCCATTCCCCAAAAAAACACACATGCACAGGCACACACAGACATGTGCACACAGACACACACAGGTTAACAAGACAATACTTGTGTGTCTTTTCTTTTGCTAAAAATAAACACACAAGACCAAAAATTGGACACACAAGTGATGACGGAATAAGTGCATAAGAAATGAAGTCACACAAGTGTAATGTAGTTAGCACAGACATACACACAGTTCAGACAGATGTAGACAGACACACACGTATGCCAGGGGCGGCACCAGGGTAAAATCATAGGAGGGGCGAAACATAGGGGGGCTTAACAGTACAAAATGAACTCATTTTGGTGAAAACCCCCTAATTTTTGCCCCAAAACGCCTGTTTTTCCTAAATTTTGAAAATCTCAGGGGGCGACCCCCCCCCCGCCACCCCCCTGGCGCTGCTCCTGACGTACGCATGCACACACACCAGAATGCTCTTTCTTTATAATAGAAAATACATGAGAAGTACACAGAGGAATGTTTGGCATGACTTCGTATCAAAAGGTCTTGTGGGTCTCACATGTAGTAAAGTATAGGTACGGTACATTCCAAAATTGCCAATGCTTTCTGGGATTGGTTTAATCGACCTTTTGGGTCTGAAAACAAGTTGTGCCATTTAGTGAACCCCTTTCACAGTATCCCAGAGGGCAAAGCCCTGCATTACTGTACAAATGCTAACTATTGTTGTGATTAATCAGCCTCTAAACATAAACTATGACTTCATCACTAGCCCTCTAAGCTTATAAACAGCTCATAAAAAGAAATCCTAATATCTCACCTCAGTGCTTCACAATACACCGATTATAATTAATCCACTGAATTGTGGTCAGTGCACTGTTTTGTATTGGACACTTTCTTTGGGGAAATCCCAAAGGGACTAGTGACTCTTAGCTATGACACATAATTGGTGCACAACCAAAAGTGAGATCATCACCAAAATATCTGGGCCTCACAGAGCTGGGAGGGTGCATGCTTTGGAAAATCGGAGGCTAGCAGAATTTTGATTGAAGGGATGTGTGTTCCAAAGATGTGTTTGTGGATTCCACATTTTGGCAATAATTATCTTAAGGTGACAGGCAGTCTTTAGAAGCAATCAAGCGCAACAGACATTGGGGTAATTTGATTGGTTAATGAGAGGAACATATGGCAAGTCACCCAGCAGGTTTGGTGATTTGATAAAAGCTCGTGATGAGCAATCTTGTGGGTTATAGCTGGTTAAATTCCTCCACAAATAACATCTGATTTTGATTTTTAATATCACAATATTGACCAGGAATATGCCGCCTATGTTTTAAGAATACAACGCAACATTGGTTTAGAGACAAAGTCAAATAGTTATGTGAGAAAGACAATTTTTGCAAGCTATAGTTCTACTGAACACATAATTTTACAGAAACTAATGTAATGTTACTTATAATTATGAATTCTTTAGTATTCTATATTCTGTTGTAATGCCACTTTTCAATTGAAATTGACAAAAAAAATCTAAATACAAAATTTATGTTTTAAAGGGGCATTTCGTGATCCATAGCCTCGTCTCCCCGACTTACATAAAAATTTTGAGATTTTTATATATACTGAACCGTTAGCCTAGAAATGCATGTGTGCCCAATATCTTACGTGCAAATTCGGTTTGGCATCTGTTAAGAAATTCGCAATTTTGTATTTTCTGTCCGCAAACGGACAGAAATTACAGCACAGTAGCCTATGGGACCGTGGGAAACAAGCAATTGCTCATAACACAAAACCGCAAGATCGGGATCAGCTCAAATTTTGAGAATAAGCTTTTCTCAAGGATATCTAGTGATCAATGAATAAAACAGAAGGTGCTGAAATCACAAAATGCACCTTTAAGTTGAAATCTTTCTATACTTGATCATACACTGCCAGCACTGGAGCCTCAAATTTGGTTCACTTTGAACAGAACACAATAAATCAATTTCACAAGAATGTTCCCAGATTGTCTGTAACAATTTCAAAAGCAATGTATTTCTGACACGTTGGCCTACATACTCAACTGAGACTAAACAGGTAGGATTTATTCTTAATAGTTTAAGTCAGGTTGAGTGCGTGTAAATCAAAAGCCTTAACATGTGCCGCTTCAGAACATTCTGAAACAGTAGTTACCATGGTAACAGCATTACAAAGCATTTGGTGATGTGGAGGCATATTCCTTGTGTACCAATGTCACATGTGGTAGAATTTTATCCCTTTGCTTGGCCATAATTCCTCTCTTTTTGCCTAACTAAGCCTACATAGCTTGGACCAAATCCTAACACCTGTTCTCAAATGTAAACCTTAAAAAGAAACATGATGAGGACATTTTCAGAAAGAAGCACCCCCATTTTTTTCTAAATCCATTTTTGCCTATTTGGAATGCTTACCAATGTATCAGATCACACTCGAAGTGAATAAGCCAAATATGGTATCTTTATAGAATTTTCTGTCGTGCATGATAGAAAATCAAAGCATACTTTTTTTCTATGGGGACGATCATGATGGCAGGCAAGTTCAAAACAGTTTTCTTTTTAAAGGGCCATGGTCCTGATCTCCCATTGCTAATAGCCTCGTCCTCAGAACCCAGATTATACCGGCAGTGGTCAAAACTGCGATACCTGAAGAAAGCTACTATTTTTCTTATTTAGCCCTACCCTGTGAATCTTAGGGCTAAAGGATTGTTGGTTTTGGATGTTATGAGCGAAAAAGTGCCCCATTTTGGTCGACCAATATTAATTTTACAAAGTACTCTATGGGGCTTACAAATTCATGTTTTTAGCTCTCACATCAAAAGGGACTGAAATGTTGTCAGGAAACTTTACATATGGGGTTTTGGGTCAAGATCATCCATTCAAGATGAAACCTTGGTTATATAATTAAATTGGGTCATCCCCTCATTGTTTGGGTCATGTTAGGCCTATCTCAAAAAAACAACACATTATTGATTTAAAGGTGCAACGAGCGATTTTGGGACTCCCATATATTGTGTCATATGTAGCAATTTTGTATAGATAAGACCCCCAATAGATTTCTTACCTTGTCTTTGGTTACAGAAACGCCTTGAAAGTGAAAACAAAAGGCGATTTTCATTTGCTTAATTTCAATATGAAACATAGGCTGAATTTTGTATTTGCTCCTATACGAAATTTCACAATTTTTGTATCAAAGAAATACTTTCAGCTTAATCCTTTCACATGGGGACATTTTTGATAAAAAGCCTTACATTGGTGCAAAAATCAGAATTTTCATATTTTTTAGGGACACCTGTTTTATGTGAAATCTCTCGTTGCACCTTTAAGCTTTCATTAGAGAATCTACCTGGGTTTTCTCAGGGACCATGTCACAGAAACACATGTAGGTGCCACAATGAGACAAGCCTTTCGGGCCTCCTAAAAAATGCTCATATCTGTATGCTTAATAACATTTCTTTGCTTGCGCAGGCGCGGATCCAGTGAGGGACGGAGGGGGCGCGAGCCTCCCGTTCATTCTGCCAAATCTTGTAAAATCAGCCCATTTTGGACAAGTTATCAGCCTTTCAGCCCCCCCCCCCCCGGTAATTTTTAGTTTTAAATCCTGATCTACCCCTGTTGTGTATGTGTGTTGTTTTTAGTTTTATTTTGTGGGTAATATTATATTTTGTTGAATTAATTTGTTTTGTTTTTGTGTTCTTGTCTAGGCCTGTCTTAGACTGCAGATAATAGTGGGCTAATTGTTATATCTAACCTTGACTAATGGTACTTGTCAAAAATTTCCCCTAGGCAAAGGCCTTTGGCTACTGTTTGATCCTACGCCCACTTCCTGACTGCATTGGCACTGTTTTTATCCATAGAAAAAAAAACCAATAGGAGCAAACTAGTTCACAAATTCCCTAACGAGGTGTGAGCACGCTCTACGATCAACATTAAAAATCTGATAGGAATGTGTGGTGTATTTACACGCTTTTAATGTAAACACATCCATCCCTACCCTTAAGGGTAGAACAATTTAGAGGATGGCCTAAAAGGGACAACAATTGTGGGTGGTCACCCGTAGACTTATTTCCCTGTTGAAGAATGGCACGAAAAACTTCAGATTGCTCATACCAAATTTGACATCAGTGGCAGAACCAGAGGGGGCAAGCTGTCCCCCGGTAGGGGAATCTTGCCCCCCCCCCGAAAATTGATGATTTTCTGCACATGGTCAAGTAAGATATAAGACAACATATTCCTAAACTATATACTATACAAAAATGTTAATGCTAATGGCTGATTTATTGGTGCATATGTACTGGATCATTGCACCGAGGTATAAATAGTGTTTTTACGGTGACGGTACAGTATTTGCCACCCCCCCATCAGAATTTCGATCCGACTGTGAAAAAAATTTGTCTACCGAGCGTAGCGAGCCGGAAAATTTGGCGACCATGATGGCTTGCCCCCCTGAAAATGTGTGGTGGCCCCTCTCTTCCCCCCCTGAAAAAAAAGGCTGGTGAACGCCACTGGTTGACATCCTGCTAATTCGAAATTGAGAAATGATGAGAGAATCAAAGCAGTGGAAATTTAACAAAGAAAATAATATTTTGTATCCCTTTTTGGGTGTATCAAACCAAAACAAAGTGTATTATATGTAATTTTGATGAATAAGCCTCAACCCGCAACCAAGACTTTTTATGGCTGTCCCAATCTTGCTGATGCTGTCTCTGAACTTGACACACAGGAAATGCCGATGTTTTTGGAATAACAAGAGGACATACACCAACCTTGAAGAATGTTGATGTCCAAAGTCCACTCCTCCCCCCATCCACTTGAAATGGTGCAGTGAACCACAGTGTAATGCGACAGGGAAGTCACACCCCATGCCTGACCTAAAAATATCCCCAGACTTTCCTATTTCCCACTAGCTTCTGAATTCAACAGACTTGTGGTGATCTGTGAAGGTTGTGGAGTGTCATAAGCGTGGAACCTATCAGTGGTTTGTATTCTGTGTTATTCAATACTGATAAACGTCTCATTGTACACATCCAAGCGGCAGAATTCGTCTTCTTTGAAAGCGTATTCGCCCACAAATACCACTCCACTTGAGTGAAAAAGGCCATGTTTTAGAACTTTCCATGATTTCTTACTTGAAAGTGTTATTTTTTGTGCTTGAAATGACAGAATAAATGCTAAAAACTTCATCTTTTGATTGCCAAAAGCTATAAAATTCTCCAAACGACAAGATCACAAACCTTTTTACATGATACCAGCAAATTTTATTTAGCAGTGCTAAAATTTGAAACAAGCTTACATGTACTTCAAAACCTAGTAAGTTTGGTCATTTCCATCTATATACAAGTTAGCATGAAAATAATATTTACAATATGTCACAAGCAAGCGTCAACATTTTGAAAATCAACAAAATTTTCTATCTAGATCATGGTGTAATATGCCTGCAAAAATTCTTATTTTTTGATATGTTATGGAGGTTATTTCTGATTTGTTTATGAATAACAGGAGGTTGAGGCCATTTATGGGTCACGGGAGCACCCATGCATGACCCAAAGCATTCTAATGCTTTGCATGACCGACCCAAAGTGCCTCTAAATCTGTTTCAAAATTTCAAACTGCCCACATAAGTTTAAGCATATTTAAAAGGCACATAAAACAACTTTTTACACAACTAAAATTGCCACTTGAAACATGTGGACACCAACTTATCTTGGTCCATTCTCCTACATGTATGTACTTTGATTATTTGGGCTCATGATACATGTACTTTTATCCACGTATGGTCCTTAATTAGTGACACTGCTATTAACAAGCTATTAGGTTATCATTTTGTTCACAACAGGATAACTGAACTCATTATTTCTCACTACAGGCTATAGTGCCACAAACACAGATCATACATTTTGACTACCTACATACACAGGGGGTAGGACTCACATTGGAAGGTTCTAGGAGGTGCGGAGCCGACCTGCTAGACCCTCTATTCAGGCCAAATTTTAGCTCCTCAGACCCCAAGCTCCCATTTCAAGATTTCAGTTCTGAAGACCCCAACTTTTCATGAAAGAGGAATGTTCTTGCCCAATTTTACTTCAAACACCTCAAAATTTGATGGAAATTAAGCTCAAAAGCCCTTGCTTTTCTAAAAAGAAACTAACCCAGATTTGTAATCCGATGTCTGTGTACCTCCCTTTGGGCCTATACCACCCAATGCACTCTTGCAACTAAAATTCCCCATAAATTGTCAGAGCTTAGTAGACCTACAATGTATAGTTCAATGTTTGGATATATTCCTATCCTAAACTTAAAGTTAGATGGAATTGTTTTTTACTTAAAAAGGGAACAAATTTATCACAATTGCTTTGGCCTCTTTCTGAAACATGAAGTCAAAATATTCAAACGGCAAGAGGTTCTGTTCATGAAAATATTTGTAATATACAGGAAATGGTGGGCCACCTTTGTAGAAATTTATCATGCTCTGCTTTAATGTATTTGCAATTCCTGTATTTTTGTGCTGATCCAATATTCAATAATCGAAAACCAAATTTCGAGCAAAATATTCACCTCCCAAACAAGACAAGTGAGACTATTTTATACTATATGTAGGACAGGTACGGTAGTTAAAGGTGGATGACCCAATCACAATCTGAATTTTCCTGTGATGTTTTCTCCTTCACACTGAAGCATATCACCAAAAAACGTCTGATTACAAACTTTGAGTTGAATTGGTCAAGCCGCATGGATAGCAGAAGCAAAAATGTGCACTAAATTGGCCCATAGGACAGTGTGTTAATAAAATGTGGTATACAACATTTATAGATTTTGTTGTTTATAACATTGAAAGGAAACATTTTCTGGACCTAAAATTTCACTGGGGTAACAAGAAAAATATGAACTATCTTCTGATACAGAAATCTCAGTTTGATGGAGTAAAGTGGAGGGACAAGATTGTCGATCGGGTCTCCCAGCTTAGTTCAGGTAATTTCCTATGATGACAGTTAGCTAAAATTCTAGCTTTAAGTAGTAAACAAAATAGCCACATGAATCATGCATGGCCCAGTGCTTCTTTTCAGGTGTATATTAGTCATGTCAACAGCAGCTCGGAAGCTAGCCCCCATAATCCTTTGCGCGCGAACCATATTATCGACGGGTAATGGCGTGTTGACTCCATTTCTTTCTTTGTCGCCGGGATGGTAACATCGGTCAAGTGTATCAACACAGCCATGACAGCTATACACTAGAGTACACGGTCACGAACGGTACACAAACTCAGTGTTAAGCACTGCACATGAATTTGAAATTGCCAAGTCCAAAAGAAAATAAACATGCAATGATGCAAGTCCGATATTCCTGGCCCCGTTCGTCGCCCGACAAATCATGTATCCTTGCCTAGACTCAGTCTCAACTTCAATCCTCGACTCAGTTACCGTCCCGGTTACCTGCCCAAGTTACCGCATATTCTTGGTAAATCTTACCAAATAACCCAACAAATAGTCATACAGATAAGTAAAAATGCTGGATATATCAACTGAAACTTGTAATTACTAGATATTTATCTTTAGAAGTAGGGAAACATGCGGTGAAAGTATTACGAAAGTACGAGTGGAATTTGTAAACACAGAGCTTATACCCTGTTGTGACGTATCATCATGTAAATAGTCTCATATTACACGTCGTTGTTTTAATCATGCCGCTGGCGGACGTTAGGGGGGCCTCCACTCAATTCCTGTTCGCTCAATCGTACGCTCTAAATGCCCTACAGTTGATACTATAGCTTTCTGGCTGGTTTCAAGAAATTCTGAAGATGATGAAGAAATATTACAATACTGTTTACACAAAGAAGCGAATAGCAATCTAGAATAATTTCTTGATCGTTCACATACTATACGTTAGAAATTGAACCCGCTAGACTTAAGCGCAGCTCTCGATAATATACAAGGGGCGTTTGTTGTGCGGAACTATGATTACGTGTTAATGCTATGAGAGGTTCCCGGTGGCACGGAAAAACGAATTTATAGGCGAAAAGGTGCTTGGGAAGGTCTTCTGAGCCGCTGTTAGTCATGTCATAAGAGTTCAAAATACAAGCATACTTGATAGTACTACATGGGTCTATAACTAGACATACATTGACAACATCTACATACAAATTACAGAGTAGATTCACAGATTTACTGTTACAAACCTTCAGCCACACTCCGACTGCGAAGCTTCCAATGGAACACCATTGTTATAATTCCATGCACAAATTCTATAGCACACTTGTTTCACTCATCAATTCCACATGTAGGCCACCATACAGTAAATATCCCAGCACACTGGACCAGTTCCAACACCAAATATACCATCCCCGAGCTCCACACCCACACAACTGAGAGGATATTAGTACACCAAATTCCACGCATGCACTGACAACACAAAACAAGTGCGCCCAGTCATCCTCAGACGCAACACAGTGGCTTCACCAGTTGCAGTTGTGGTTTGTTGCCCTTCCCTGGCCCTGCTGCTGATGGAAATTACTAAATACTTGCAATGAACTCACTGCACTCATAACACCTTTAGCCTTTGTAATAATGAACTCCCTTAGCACTTGCACTTTTGGGACCATTTACGACTTTCTCCCACTCCAGCCAAGCCCTGGATTTGTAATTGGTATACATGTACACCGCTTGCCCTCTGAACGTGTTGGGATTTTGTTTTCAGACGGATTTGTGTAAGGGTTACTGTTTTCTATCAGCAACCAATAACAATGGTACAAATTATTTGTGATGCCATAAAATGGTCCCAATTTTCCCAACGTCTAAAGCCAGCCTATTCATGTATTAGTCACCTGATAGGCACACACGATCTGACGACAATGAACACTGCTGTTAGCTGTTACCACATATTACACTAGACCTAGTTTTGGTGAAATTAATTTGACCAATTTCAAATACTGCTTTCAATTTCTAAAAGATATTAGTTACAACATTTTTCACTCAATAGACAAGAGGACATTTTCCAGAAAGAAGCACCTCCAATTTTTTTCGAACCCGATTTTTGGAATGCTCACCAATGTAATTAGATCACACCTGAAGTGAATAAGCTAAATATCCGTCATTATGAGCTATTATGATATTAAGATGATTTTGCATTTTCTGTTGTGCACAACTGTGCACAACAGAAATAAGCATGTTTTTCTATAGGACGATTACAATAGCAGGCAAATTCATCAGGTTTTTGGTTTTCTTTTTTTTTTCTATCTATCCAGTGGCTGCAGCCAAGATGCTGTTCACCATGTAGTGCCAAATGTCCCTGTCCGTCATTAAGTTAGGGATGTCAGATGGATCCTGCATGGTTTTGTTCTTGTTTGACCAATAAACCTTCAAAACATTATCGGTAGGTGTTTAATTTACCACCGATCAAGTGCAATTTCAGAGAAATTTGTATCCTAAAAAAAAGTCCTCCTGTCCATGTCCCTTGAAATGGCAGCATAACATAACTCATAAACTTATGTAAAGAACAGGGTAAAAGGTTTTGACCAAAATGAAGTTTTTGTTCCCTAAGCCAGACAAGATTGGCAATGACAACTTTACAACAGCTTACAACATGACTGACGTCAGAGTTCTAACCTCCATTAAAGTGGGGCATTTGAGCAAGTGTGTCCCTTCCCCGAGTCTTGCAAGAATGGGCCTAGCCCTACCAGGGAAAACAACCAAAACCCATGAACTGCATCCAGTGGTTTAGGGTCCTCAGGTACACGATTCAGTTAATAGTGAATGACATCTTCAACCAAATTGATAATTTAATTTCCAAAACACTTAAATAAGGTCCTTTCCAATCCAACCTACATGTAAAACCATACATTTAACTATAGCAAGTCTCCAGAGGGACCAGATAGGCCTATAACTTCAAAGAAATAAGCATTGTTGCAATCTAGATACCTATACAGATGCATGTATGCATGGTAAGTGCAAAAAGACTTTTTCCAGTGGGTCAAAGTTCACATTGGCGGCATCAAAGTCTGCCTAAATCCTCTCCAGAGGGCGGATAGCCATTCAATGTCAATTATTAATTACACTCCGGTCCTAATAACCTAGAGTTCCTAAACAAACAAGAAGCTTTCTATTGACCAATGCACCCTTTGTAGAAAAGATTGGGACTATAGGTCTAGATTACATTGTCAATGCTATTATACGCATTTTTTTGCAATCTACTATATCATCAAAATTGTAAGAATAGGCTGGTGAAAAGTATCAACTGCTCTATTCAAGGGATAGCAGCGATTATTTAAAGCGAAGAATTCGAAAATGTGAGGAAAATGCAGTTTTTGAACTTATAAATCGAGGAGAAGTGTATACAATTCCCTTAACTTATTTAATTGTGGACACAAAACCACCAAATGGTGAAAAACTGAACTATTTGAGGAAATTTGTCATATCGTCTCCGGCAAATAGACATACAGCGACGACGACGTCTAAAAATCTGCCCTAAAACAGCTGATTGGGTTTACCAATATACAGAATAAACCAAGATAAATTCTTTGTGTTTGAGGTCAAACTGTATTGATCACGGTTGCAAAAATATCACGCCTGAACAAATCTGTGATATTCACCGGGAAAGGCTTTTTGATCCCAAGTAGGAATTTTGAGAGAACATAAAGAAATTACAGACTGAGATAAAAAGTACTGCCTTTCTTTAATACAAGATTTCAAGCCAACATTTGTAGGTTATGTTCGCATATCCATGCCAGTAAAAAAATATAAAAATATGAATTTGATGATTTTTTCGAGTTGTGTTTCGGATAGATCGCTGTTGCTAATCCCTTGAACGGAAACAAAACCAACATTATCATACCCTACAAGTTTCATTTGAAAGAAAAGTTTTCAGATAGGTAGCTCTAATCATATCACATAAATTTTACCATCTAATTAAATGTAATCATCCCATGATTGAAGAAGAATCAAAACTTAAATGTTACTTAATATATTAGCCTTTTTTTCCAACAGCATGATTAATTTTTACCCTCACATTTCCTACTGGAGGACTACTTAGAAATGAGGGGGTGTTCCTTAAACAGTGTGTTAAAAACAAGAGTTTGACCTGCTCTAAAATTTGATTAGTGACGTACTGGCAAACAAATTATTTTACATTTTTTGTCTTTTTTATCTTTTTCAAGATTTTAATTTGACACCAATTTGGCCAAGATTGATGCATAAGTTACATTTCATTCACACAAATCAAAACATTGTACACTGGTCTTGCAACTAAATCATGTGATTGTATACTGGAATAGGCCAAAACAAAACATAAGCTATCAAAAAGATCAATTTGTCAGGCATTCCATCTAAAACTATCTTCTACCTCAAAAACTGTAATCCCTGATGAAATTGATTCGCACCATGTGAACAAAACACACATTCAGAAAATTTATCCAAGCCAATCCATTTGGTGATACAGCCCAAGTCTTGGGTTTTTTCTCTACAGAAATAAGCTTCCTTGGTGCCGACCCACCTTGATGCAAGATCCTTACAATAATACTATAGACCACTGCACACGTACGGGGATGCCAAAATGTGATCTTCAACACATGGCAGAAAACTCCACTAACGGTGCCAACCGAGCCCGCATTCCTGTATGTGCAGCAGCTTTTTCATCTGGGATGGAGAGGATCCGCCATTGCTGTAGTCAGACAAAAAACCATCAGATTCCCCGGTAAATCCCTCGTTAAGCCTCGCTACAAGCACCAAGTCAACATGAAGATATGAAGATAAGCAACTTGTTGGGTAGTTTAGTTTGTCACATTAAGCATTAGGTAAACCGATCAATTTCTATTTTCTTTGCACGGAGATAGCATCACAATATCCCGCTATTGTGTGGTAATGATCCACTCGGTTATTAATTATTAATATCCAATCCACTCTGGTAAAGTGAGACCGCACAGCGACAGATTATAGATGGGCGAGAAGATCCCAGGGATTTTCTTTTTCAAAGAGCTTCATTTCTGGAGGCGATAGGTATTGCACAGGATGGATGCATAGCTTTGCACAGGCTTTACTCCAGATGAGACATTTGTTGTTCCATGCATTAATAACACGATCATAACATACTGTTACGAAAGATGTTTTGCTTTTTTAAATGTGGCTTATGGTTTCTGTATAGATGAGTTCGTGATCTCAACTGGCCACTAAATTGAAAATCTTAATTGACAATTCATTTGAAGGACATAAATTAAGTTGCTCCACTATATGGTTAATTAGTATTCATTACAATATACAAAAGGCAAGGACTTCAAAACACCAATATATTTCTAATTAAATTTATTAAAGTTTTTTATTTTTTTCAATATTTCAGTTTGAAATAAGTTTTGACATATATTAGGTCATTATAACTACAAATTTTTGGAGATCAACAAGCCTACGTCCATAATCTACCATTACGCTTGCTTCGGGGAAACACAAATTGTTGGAACATTCCAGAAATCTTAATTGAGTTAAATCATCAATCACCATCAATGATCAACTTAACAGGCCTATTAAATTGTAATAGCTTTAACTTACTATATTTTTTTATCATCTACAATATTCCAAACCACATCCTTGTTTCTTTTAAGCATTTATATTAACACCAACTCATCTATATCAATTTTCTTTAATTAATCTGCAACACCTGTACAGTTTTTGAATGATGGGATTAAAACTTGGGTAGCAATAATGACAATTATCGTTTATCTACTGCTTATATCACTCCGCTTTTTGTCCTGGCTCTATGTCCTTGCAAATTTTAAGTGGATTATTTCTTTCAATTGTGTGAAACCTGCATTTCCATGACTTTACTGCCCCTAACAGTTTCAATAAGATACGTGTATCCTTGAAAATATGACATTTGACATGATGAAACACTTTTGTCAGGTAGGAATACATTTTGTATCCCATTTTTCAGCCTCATTGTCCACCTAAGAGCCAATATATTTTGAAATTCACACCAAAGACCCCATAACCATCTTTTTTAGCAGGCAAGTTTTTTCGGCGAATGACAACAAATCAGGAAATGCCCCTTAATCAGACGCTTTTAGTTCCGGTTGATGATAAGGATTATTCAAGTGCTGTAACATAAAGTCGCAACTTCTGACTTGAATTTGTAGAAGTGGGCATAGACTCAACACATGTTGCCATTTTTCCCCTATTAAAAAAGAGTTCTTGTTAACATTAAGACAATATTTGCACATAAGACAATAACACATAAGCAAGTACCAGTACAGATCGAAATGAAGTAGCCAATTTCCCGCGATTCCCCCGCGATTGCCCTGCGATTTCACCGCAAATTCATCGCGATTTCACTGCCAAAACCCCGCAAATTCATCGCGATAATATCGCTGGGGCTGCCGAGGTCAACAGACCATGCTTACGATCCCCGCGGTGAGACTAATACCCGGGACGGGACGCCGAAGTTAGCGGTGAGTTTGCGGTGGGTTTGCGAGGGGAAATGGATGACAAAGCAGCATCGGATGATCAATAGAGAAGCTATCGACTCCGTTTCCATTGAATTACGAAAACTCCCTGTCAGTGTCGGCGTAGAAATTTACACGTCGTAATTATAAACTCCCTTGTCATGAATAATAAAACTTTTTCTATTTTTATATTAACAGGTTTGCTGCGAAGATTTCGTACTAAGTGAGAATCTCGAGGTGGTTTACATGCTGTAAGATGTCCATTAAAATCAATATCTGATTCAGTAGTACAATGCGAACCTAATGGTGACTGTGTTATATTCATGTTGCCTAGCTGTTGCCGCCGTGTAAGAAATAGTATAGTCAGAAAACAAATGGCGGTAGGTTACAAAAGTACCAACTTTATTCCTCATGTAAACACTATTTAGTTATAATCACAATGTTTAAAGACCCAAATCAAAATAACGATAATTGTACGATTAATTTAGAAGCTGCAGCATGCGGAATACGCCAGGGACAGGCAAGCCACCGGAATTCCCAACCACCCACACGTGTTAACTACTCTACAAATTCCACTTTTAAGTAATTTTCTATTTGCGTCAACCAAAAATTGTTCAAATTTGCACAAGCAATAGGGCCTATAGCTCAAGAGTCGAAAATAAATCTACGTCGTCGATTGACTATGGATTGAAATTGAATGTGCTAGAATTAAAAGACGAAAAAATGTAATACCCCCCCATATTTTCTGCTTAAAAGACTTTTATGATGATCATCAAGTTGTTTAAACATGTCACATGTGCTTCAAGTCCGGGGTCTATTCAGTGATTTTAAGGAATTAATGAGTTACATGTTAGGCACATGAAGCCCTGCAACCTGTTACCGTGGTGCGTTTGGCGTTTGTATAAAATAGCTAAAGACATTACAAAAATGATGTTGCCCAATATCAGGATTTTTACGGGGGATTTTTAGCGAGATGGATACAAATTTCATTTTCCCAATTCTACCGGGATTGTTTTTTTAAAACAAGATGTGTAGTTTTTTATTCTGTCAATCAGAATGTAAAAATGAGCGAAAGTAGTGTTGTACAGTGGGAAATTTTTGTGTCGGGTTTCAAAGTTTGTTAAATTTAAAATATACGTCATTGCGGGAGATGCCCATGATTTAATTAGGTCTAAGGAGTCCTAACGCGGACATTAGGAGATCGCATACAAGTGAACTTCTACCCGTGTTTCTTGAAATTCCTCATCATAACAATCGTAAAATAGTAATAACTACGACAACCAAAATCTTTCGCTGGATCCACAAGGATCTTTCTTTCCTTCTCACATTCTTCCTAATCATAATATCGGCGGAATGTACAGATTGCACCCTCCGGTCCCTCAAGCTCTAAAGTCTTGCTCACGCATAGCCCAAAAGGCTTTTAAAAAACCCAAGAAAGGACTACGTCATTTTACTTTCGGGCGGTCCAAAATAATACGTGTACATATTTTTTCTTACTTTAAAATAATATTATGTTAGCAAACAAAACCCGTGTGTAAATTATTGTTGGCGATAATACAAAAACAAAACAAGACAAATTGGAAATAAGAAAAAAGTATTCAAGGGAGGGTACACGAACAAAATCAAGAACCCTCCCCGGGCATGACCCCGCCCCTCTGGGCCCCTCTCCGAAGTAAAATTGTGAGTCCTTGTGTTAAAAAGCGAATGTGCGTTGAGGTTGGGCCCCTTTACCCAAAGGGAGGGGACGTAAGTTTTCAGTTTCGCCGAAGCTCTGACACTTGTTGATAAGGAAGACATATAAAAAAGGGGAACACTCTCACAAATTGTTTCCAAGCTACCTCGCCTGCCTCGTTTTTACTGTTTTACAATTGTTACGAGAAGAAATAACAAATAAAACACGACAGTGATTGAAAGCGATCCCCCACTATTTGCTGTATACATGTTGGTAACGACAGGGTCCCTGAATGACGGAACTTTAATCTTTGTAATTAAATTCTTGTATACCCAAAGTACGAAACCCGTTACCCGCTGAAAATAACAATTAACCATGTGATTTGTTTCGGAAACTTATATGACTGCGATTGATATTATACAAGCAACGGCCACAGGGTTGACAGGAATATATAGTTTTAATTGGCCATATTTTTCTGTTTCGTAAAGTTTGCCTAATTCGTTTTCACACAGAAACGTGAATTCATGCTCAGTTCTGAATTCATCACGATGAGAGACACGGTCCACTGCAAAATAAGTTCTCAATCCAACAATCTAAGCCACGCCCCGGGTCATGCCCAGGTACTGCCCACGTGCAATTAGAAGTGCAACCAATCCAAGTTTTTTTTAAAATAGAGAGTGGAGTTCGCGGGCCGTTTGTATTACAAATTTTAAAAGTCTTCTACATGGCTTTCTTCCCGGGGTAACGCTGTAAAATAGTAATTATAAAATAAATTAAATGTTTCTCCACCAAGCCCTTGACTAGTGTATTTAACATTAATTTTTATAGGAATATTAGCATTGTAGTAATACCAATTGATGGGCCAAAGAATTAACTTGTAGTATTCATTACCCCAGTTCATTACACGACGGCGGTGTCGTGTCAGGGCCAAATTCCCTAAAGAATGCAGATGCATCAATGCGACTCCGGAAAGCTTCTGAGTGTTAGTCTCCACTTTTATAGTCTTAAGTTTTTTTTCAGTTCAAATGACATGAAGTACGGAATGTCGCCGCGAAAAAAAAAAACCCCCATGTAAAATGTTTGAAAGGAACCTAGTGGGAATTGTGTTAACCGAATCAATCTGAGGGTCCCCACCATCGATATTGCCACTTGACATCATTATTGATTTTAGCTAGGTATCAGGTGATTGTCACAACCCACTATCACGGCGGGGCCCGATTTATAATCGGGCAGGCCGTACGGAATCGGCCGAGGCTTCTTCCGAAGATTTCCCCGCGAAACCACCGCGATTTCAACCGGCAATTTTCCTCGCGATTGATTTTGCGGGTTCACACCGTGTTGTCAATCGCAATTTTCTCGCGAGTTCCCCGCGATTTCACCGCAAATTCATCGCGATTTCATCGCAATGTTCCTTTCGTCCCCGCGGGTTGGACTGGTTACTCCATTTCGATCTGTACTGGTAGTCATTTTCTAAATAATAAAACACTGTAAAATGTGGGTGTGGTACAATTTCGAGACAAACTGGGGAATTGGTACAATGTACATCAGTCCAAGCTGACTAATCACTGTCTGTGGCGTATATAGTGCCGCTTCTTTCTAACTCTCTAAATTGTAAAAAAAAACGAGTCAAAATTTATTACTTCCTCAAAAGAGTGAAACTCTTTGTAAAACACTACAAAATGAGTGTTTGTACTTAAAAGAGTGAATTCCCACTCAAAAGGAGTTCACATTTTCACTTGTTTTCGTGGTTGTCCTTCGTTTCCCACTCCCTCAAAGGGTTGTCCCTTGCGTTGTTTAACCTCCTCCAACTGTGGAATCCAACTTTTGTATTGATTTGGACTCTTTTTGAGTGAGAATTTTCACTCTTAAGTACAAACCCCTCATAGAGTGGTTTATAAGAGTTACACTCTTTTGGGGAGTGAAATTTTCACTCGTTTACATTTAGAGAGAGTCTTTCCTTCTTCCGTAAACAAATATTGTGCTGGTTTGTGCAACTATGTTTACAAGCAAAAAATGTCAATGTCACATGTAGATACCAAACTAATTCGCTCAATCACTAACGAGGTATTGAGACTCATTAGTGACTAAGATCATGTCAGCTAAGTAATTCTAGACAAGAATCTCGTCTTCATTCAGCTGCTGCTGCTTCTTCACTGTTGTTTTGGCTAATGTAGACCGGATCAAATTCCTTCGATTATTAATCAATTATTGACGACTTATTGACAGTTATTAATGCAGGATGCGGATTTGGTTTATTCAAGCTCTGAAAACAGAGATTAATGTCACAGAAGGATCATATACATCACAAGCTTAAAAAGTATCAATAAAAATGAAATAATACTCCCGAAAAATTTGCCTGCAATGGTGCCATTGTCAATTAAGCTGACTAAATCCCTTAGCAACATAAGCAATTTGTAATGTTAAGGACATGTTTAAGTCCTTATGAACATTGCTCTCTGGTCTATGCCTATATGGCATTTGTGGCAATCATTTTAATGCGGTGTCCCTCTATTATACTGTGCTAATTACTAGTACTGTAAATTGTAATCCTGGCACTGATTCCACATTAGCACATGCCTCAGGGTATTTTGGGCCCTCTATTGCCAGGACACAAGCTTGTGCCCGACTCACTATGAGTTAAAATATTCCATCCACCAAGGACAACAGTTCAGTGGGTTTACTCATACATACATGACATGAACTGACTTGTGTGATCTGGGTGTAAAACATAGTTCATACCCAATACCAAGGGTGTATTTTCTAATACAATTGTGAATGAAAGCTATTGAAACGTGCCAAGGAATTGAGCTTTTACTAGCTCAATAGTGAAAGCTATGCCACTGGATTGCATCATGATCACGTTGCCATTGTGGTTCAGGACTGTTTTCTACCATGAACCAGTTTCCAAGGCAGTGAAGGATTTGACATCACAACCTATGGCCAATTTAAGGGGGTACAATTGTTTTCGGCTCTCGTCAATTCTCCATAAGCCTTCCTTTACACATCATTTCATTCAGGATTCACATCTTTCAAGTTTCCGAAACAATTCTCCATCATGCATCATTTTTAAAATGAGAATCGGACACTCACAGTAACCCTAATACGCAAAAGAAAGTTCAGACCCATCTTTTGCCTGCTTTAAATTAATGTACAATTGATAAGAGTTGATCGAGCTGCAGACACACAGCTGCAGCAATTAATTTCTTCCTTTCTAATTGTACGATTCCTGTGATTCTCAGTTACGGGCAAAAACGTTTTCATTTGTAGCACACAGCTACATATATGTTCACTTGTGCCGTTCCTTTCTTTCTTTTTCACAATCTTTGACATGTGTTAATTTTAGGGGTTAATTTTAATCGGGTGACATTTCCTTCTATGTTTTTTTTTGTAGAGCTTTGCAGGTGCCAGGACAATTTGAGTGGAGAACTCACAATGCAAAATACTTCTCAGTGGTAGACTTAATTTTATGTCTTGCACTAAGTCACCAAGGTTCTTTTGAAGACTAAGCCATGTTAATACGGTTTTCAAAATCAATACCTTTAAGTATGAAGTCTGAAAAAGGATGTCCGAGAAAACCAGATTTCACAAAAAGAAAAAGAGGAGAATAGATAAGCCTTAATGTATGTTTTCCGATCAGATGAATATCATAGCTTTCACCAATGATCGTGCCATGGGGTATAACTCCGAACATATAACTACTGAAGCTGTTGTGATATTATTTAACCATTGACTGTTCCCCCTTTGAATATATTGGCAGAAACAATGCTAAGGAAAAACTAAAGGTACTTTACGAGCAATCACACCCGCTATCAGTCTATTATGGGGGCATCCATATTTTTAGAGTTGAGGGGTCACAAACCCAATGAAAACAGTGGCCACAAAAAGCCCTTGTCCAAAACCGTTAAAATATGTTACTTTCTTGGAGGCCTTTACAACAAAGCCTGCTATGCATGTTCACACAACATTGGTGAGTACATGTAGATATAGCCCCATTTATACTATGTGGGTTTGTGTAACAAATGTCTGTATCAAAATGGTTAAATAAAAAATTATTTTGTAAGAGTAGCAAAAATTGGCAACAAAGGGCCATTGTGTTTAACCACGCAATACAGTATTAGTGGCTTGGTCTGGCTCAGATAAAAAAAACCGACCATAAAAAGTTAAAGAGGAAAATTGTCTAAATTTGAGCATGGAAACGTCCAACATGTTTGGTAACTACTGGCAATAATGTAACAATCACTAAATGCTTTGCCAAGAAAAATCACCCTAACCCCCCAGGGCATTCGCCTAATAGAAAACACACTTGCTTAGACAATCACACATTTTCAGAACTACATTGGGGAATTGAATCGCTTCGCTTTCCAAAAATTAGAGAACAAAATGGTTTTGTTTCAGCGTGCTTATAATTATAACCTGACGGATATTTGAATATTTTAAGGGCCATTGAACTTGAATACATGGAAAGTGTGATTTTTTCTATAACACAAGCTGGGTGGTGGAGCACAATTACACCCCTTTTGGACAATGGCCAATCACCCTGGGGCACTGTCTGGAACACGGCATGACACTGGGATGGGTGCCGATTGTTCCGTGTGCCGATTGTTCAGCGTGTAATCTTTGAATGAAATGTGCAGCAAGTATAAAATGGATGAAAGTATTAGAGGCTAAAAACAAACAAAAGATGCTAAAGGTTGCAGTAGTTTTGCCAATTCTAACCTTGGGCGTTTACAAGTGGAAATTCCGACGCCAAATCCATTCCCTAATAAAGAATGGTATAATGGTGAGGATTTCAAAATTTTCAAAAAAAAAGAAATGCCCATTAATTTCCTTTTTCTTTTACAGATAGAACTTTTGAACTGTACTGGTATTTTGATAGAATTATTGATCTGGCCGAAAAAGAGAAATCAGGAATAATGAGTCTATCCAGCTAAACTGCATTAGGCCATATAAAGAAACCAATTATAATGCTGGACAATTTGGCTACAATGTTAGAGAAAAAATGCTACAATTTTAGAAAAAAATTAACCTCAGCTACCCATGAACTTCCATTTTTTCTAGAGTCCGATGCGTCATGAACCACTACACAAATATGCTTTTTGGCCCTAATTACATGATAACCCTTTGCACATACCAGCTATCATACATTTGCTTTATAATTCTATTATATTGTTAATACTACAGAGTGCACGAATAAAGATCATGGGTCATAGATATGCGCGAAGGGTTAGGCCGGATGTAATTCGGCCCTCGTCTGTTCTTAACACCCATAAGTGGTCCGACAAGCAGTACTCCTTGACATTATCTTTGACTGTCCACTATTGGACTTCACTTCCAGAAATATATCCGTCAACCGACACATTACTACATACAACACCCAACCCTCTGTACTCCTACAATACTGACGTCTACAGTAGCTACAAATCTTTATCTACATCTACCACCTGTATTTCTTCTTCACCCCCTATTTTTAAGACACAAGTTACTTAACCCAAATCGACCCCCAATTATGACCCATATCTACCTAATCATCACCAAACGTGACACTTTTGGTTCCACCTTCCATTCCACGTAGATTCCAAAGCATAATACCTCACCATCCCTATGACGATTCCAATGTCACAAGGTGTTCATCAGGAAGTTTGAAATGATTAGGGCTCACCACCTCGCTAAAAGCAGCAATTTGCGGTGCTCATTTTTGTGCATTCTTGTGAAATGTGGGTTGGCAAAGCCAATATACTGGATGCATGGTAGATGACAGAAAAACACGTTTGGTGAACGCCAACATTAACAGACAGAAAATCAAAGACAGGACCATAGCATGGCCTTCAACTGGTTCATGTGTGGGTTTATGAGTTTGCTAAGTACACAAACAAAATAATTAGAGGCTATGATAATTCCTGGCGTGTACATACGTCACAAACGGGTTTGATGCACATCAGCATTTTTACCTGAACACAACACAAACGGAATAAGATTGGTTTATCATTAAGTTCCTACCCACCAAAGACGCACAAGCACGCATGCACATGCATACACACAAACAATACACACACCCCACACAAAATTTAACATTATCCAATTCCTCACCTTGCTTGACTTCACACATTTTGGTGATACTGAAAAATTATAGTTGTCTACTCTCTGAATATAAATGAGTGAAAATTTCACTCCCCAAAAGAGTGAAACTCTTGTAAACCACTCCAAAATGAGTGGTTTGTACTTAAAAAGAGCAAATTTCCACTCAAAAAGACTAAAAATCACTCCAAAAAGAGTGGATTTTCACTCGTTTTTCGTGTTGTCCTTCGTTTAACTCCTCAAAAGTGTTGTTCTTCGTTTAACTCCTCAAAAGTGTTGTTCTTCGTTTAACTCCTCAAAAGTGTTGTTCTTCGTTTAACTCCTCAAAAGTGCGGAAATCCACTATTTTTGGAGCGATTTTCACTCTTTGAGTAGAAATTCACTCTTTGAGTAGAAATTCACTCTTTTTAACTATAAACCACTCATTTTGAAGTGATTTACAAGAGTTGCGGAGTGAAATTTTCACTTGTTTATATTTAGAGAGTAAGCTCAAGCATGTCAATGTAACTGATATTGTAAAAGAATTTCAAATCTGCAAAATTGTGTTATATATTTCTGTTTCTCATTTGATTAAGAGACCATATTTAAACAGGAATAACTATAAACAAAACTGCAAAAAATTACCTATGGCTTCAACCATTTGACATGTAGAGTTCACAGTAACCTTTTACCACAAGCTTAATTTTCAGAATGTTGTAAAAAGATGGCAAAATAGATAATTTAAAAAAATGATTAATAGCCCAACAGCAGAGAGCAAATTTGTCAAATATTCATTTAGAGTTTTTGCTCTTTTTACCTTTCTCATTCACACTGCAAAAAGTGTTTAGAAATGTGGTGCAAATTAGTATTTAGAGATTTGACATATTTAATTCCTAAACACATAGCATCAAATGTATAAACACCTAATGTCAAATCCCTAAACATGTTTAGATTTGACACATGTTTCGATATAAGGTGTTTAGATATTAAACAAACATTTCAAAATGTTTAGAAACGTGGTGCAAATAGTGTTTAGAAAAGTGTTTAATTTCTAAGCATTGTTTTTGCAGTGCAGTTTCCACTAATGGACTGGAATCAATTTGAAAAGTAACCTGATAACATCTCTTTAACTTCTCTTTAAATCTGAGAGAGAACTCAGGCAGCCAACAAACACAAAATCCAAACACACCACCAAACACCACACACTGCCAAACAAAACACAAGATAATCTGATCACGAAAAATGGTTTTCCTGAGCATGTCACAGTTGGAGGTAACCCCAGTTATTTGGCTACAAATTTCGCGCTGATAACAGATCTCGACCGTTAGGATCGCACGCGTCAACGGTCTGCTGACTCCCATTCATATCTGCTGTATGTGACACCATGTGGCAACTACTAAGTCATTTCCTTATCATTTTTTTCTATCTTTGTCCCTCTCTAATTCTGTCTGTCTGTGTCTGTCTGTCTGTGTCTGTCTGTCTGTCCATCCCTCTTTCTGTTTCTCTCATTCTCTCACACACATATACCATTACACATAAAGATAAAAGGCATTTATAGTCCATTTACTCTAAGACCGACCATGACCTTTGATGAAGTAACACTAGCCAAGAGTCATGAGACACATGATGTAATCTTAAGGTAACTATATTATACATGTAGGCCTATAAACCATAGTTCATTTTGTCAAAGCTTGAAGCACTACACCCAACAGACGGTGTACATGTAGAAATGTAAAATGTAATGTGGTCATGTCCACCTTACCCTGAACAAAGTACAATGTTTTGGGATCAGTGTGACAATTCAAGGGACCACAATATATGATCTGTTACCCAAATCAACCTGTCACGCCATCCAAGGCTGGAAATATAATACTACTCTACAAACTTACTCAATACATCCAATGTAAGGATTAGGGGAATCAAGGAATCGGCTTCACTGATTTCAGTAATTCAACAAACATTTTTTTACTTCACATAACTCTGTTAACAATTGTTATAACAAGGAAATAAGGATGTTTCTTATTAATGTGCAGAGTGACGTAAATGATGTTCTTGGACAATTAAGCATTGCAGTGTACTTCAGAAAGAAAAAATGATGCTAATTATTACTATTGACAATGACAATAGATTTCTAATAACAGGAAGGAAACAAAGCGATATTTTTTTTCTATCGTACAGTTCTTGATTTGCAATGAATTAAGAAATAAATACTACCTTTAGGAAAAAAATCAAAATGTAGTAGATTAAGTAATATGCAACTATAGGGCACTAATTTTGGACATATTGTAGTTAAATTGTCACTCAAAACATTCCCTTACCTTCATATTCTGAATACGGCCTTGCTGCAAAGCAAGACACCACCTTCTTCACCGCCTTAATATGTCCATCTTGAAGATGATATATCACATATAAATCCTTTCAAACGATTCACAACATTTAAAACACCACTACCAAAATCAGCTGCCACTGAATCTTTGGGTAGAAACAACCCAAGTTGAACTACATTCATCCAGGCCAGAAGAGCAGCATTACGTTAAGTGATCCGATTCTCAAATAATGCCTTCACGTCCAAGTTCAAGGAAGGACGATTTAACAATAACAATGTTTCACCCAGAGCTGGCACTGCCTCTTATCAAATGCAACAATGTGTACATTGGAATTGTGATGTCAGCGATAAACAGATTGTGTATACATATCCCATAAATCAACACTGCTGCTACTCTATCACCCTGTCCTGTTCAAACCAAAGGTTACTCTGAGCTCTCAATTTGTCCAGTAGTTCTCAACCCATATTTACACACAAACATTAATCTAACTGTAGGCAGGTGCAAAAAGACCTCCCTTCATCATCAATTCAGCCATAAATCGAGCCTAGGCACAATAGGCAATAACACACTCCACTGGGCATGCCCACAAAGTGCACCAACTTTTCCCCACTAAGCCCATCACTGATTGGCTAACAAGGTTAATGATGTCATCATTGAGCCAGACAGACTCTGGTTGGTCTGAAGTGTGTTTTGTGTGATTGTTATAGTTCAAAAGGATTGGAGCTGGACCAGGTCCAATACATGTCAATTGTCAGGGGCATGAAATCAATAATCAGTTGGCATCCTTGTGTAATTATGTATAGGTATGTGAATCACAGAAGAAGCATGGATGGTTGAATATAGGTTAGGAACAAATACAGCTAGATACCGCAAGCACAACACGGGTCTTAAGTGGCTATGCATACCGGATAATTAGTAAAAGGGGCTTGCCGAAAATTAAAATACCGCAGAAATTGTTTAGTCAGATCAGAGAAGATGTAAGGAAGATAATAGTCAGATAGTAGTATACACCTTTTGTTATTTTATGCTTGGTATGCCACCTTTGTGCAGACTTAACTGAAGGATGCGCTTGCCACGTGAGTAATAATAAAACCAGCATTATTAGAATACAAAGAAATTGTAAAATTCTTGTGCTTGTTCGTTGGTTTTGGTCATAAACCATGACGAAGGCGATCTTGTGTAATTTCAATTTTTTCAGGCGTGTTTTACAATTTCATTTGAATTGGGATAAAAATCTTTATCTTGAAATGCACCAGGCCGGTGTTATCTAAATCCAAGATGAATTTTAACACTCTTCCTTCTTCCTTTCTAAAAGTTTGAATTCTGTTTAGTCATGAAGAAAGCAAATTCCCAAACCTGACCCAAAAAATTTGAATGCAGTTTTCGTCTTATTTGGGCAGTACTAAAGCATGACCAACAAAACAGCAATATTCCCTTCCATTATTACCCTGAAATAATGAACTAAGGGGATAACCTTACACCAAGCAATGCAAACTTTGACTTTCCAATTTTCCAAACCCTTCTTTCCCTAAATTGAACTGTCTTACACTTAACAAATTTCTTGTTTGATCAACTGAATGAAATGTTCCTCAAAAGTTCCAACCCAGAAGAAACATTCCAGCCATTTTTGTTGGAGAAAAGGAAAAGGCGTATCATCTGTCTGTTTTCACACATCTTTGAAGCTGTAACATTGATTGATGATGCAATTAACAAAGAACTTGGTCACTGTCACTTGAACTTTATTGGCAGATAAATTAAACCATAGTCTAACAAATCAGCTTGATAAACTATAGTGAGCATTATAAAGGGACCTTACTGGCATTTGGGTGTTTTCAATAAAATGTCTGCAATAAGAGGGCAAGCTCTCCAATTGTAAGACCTATTGAAATAAATTTGAAGTTCCCTAAGCATGCTTGTATGAGCTTAAGTTTAATATGAACATTCATTATTTTTGGACATTTTCAATTTAACCAATTTCACAACAGAAAAGAAATCCTTATGTCCAAATTCTTAGCCTCTGTTCATAATGTTTTTAGCAATGTAAAGGTCATGGTTGCAGAGTTTTATGAAGTTTTCTTCCCAATTAAACACATGGGATATTTAGTTTTATGAATCGGTAAATCTGTAACCAAATATTATTTTCACTACTAGTAACTACCTACTCCTTTTCTCAATATATCTGGAATCTGTTTATGATGAAATTTCATCTCTAGTGCTCTTGATATACCCGACTATGGAAAATCAAATATTTAGCAGGAAGCTTAACACTCTTTTTCATTTAGCCTAAACTTGATTTTTAATTTGGATACAGGCAGTATTAGAATCTATTGGCATCTCTTGCAATTAAAATACTACGCTACAACTAAAAGGTGCTGAAAAAATAGTTTCTTTTCCCCCTCCCATTAATTTTTTCACCAATATTGAGATAATTCCCAGGTTTAAAGGTGCAACGGGAGATTTCAAATAACAGGTGTCCCGAAAAAATGTGAACATTCTGATTTTGGCACTGGTGTAAAGCTTTACATAAAAATGTCCCCATTTTTATGGATTAATCTTTGGTACAAAAATTGTGAAATTTCTACTTTCGTATAGGAGCAAATACGAAATTCAGCCTATGTTTTCTATTGAAATATAAGCATACAAATCACCTTTTGTTTCCACTTTTAAGTTATTTTTGTAGCCAAATAAAAAGGTAGGGAATCTATTGAGCATCTTGATATGAAATCACTACATATCACAGAAAATGACTTGAAATCTCTCGTTGCACCTTTAATGATTCACAAGAAAATTCTATTTCTCATCATTAATAGTAAAAGTCAAAATTCAATTCCAATACTGTAAACGGGATATTTTCGTGAGCAGAATTTTTCGCAAATGGAGACAACAAAGACATTCATGTTGTGCTAAATTCGCGATTGGCTATCACAGTGCTTACTTTTCAATGCAAGTGGAAAACATTTTTGCTAGGTGTTATTTTCGCAGTGGAATTATTTGCAAAATTTGTGCAAATTAAACCCTTTGTGGAAATTTCCGTTTACAGTAAATAGGACTAACACAACATGCAAGTTCAACTCACCAGTAGTAGAAATTCAGTTCACCTGTAATCTTAATAGGAACATTTCACCTTGTACAACAACCCGTATGCAATCTACACCCATATCGCAATTGATATAAACCACAAATTGAGATAATTGGGAGTTTTCTTAGGGGTCAACAGAAGAGTTGAACAAATTGATGAAATTTCCCCTCCCTCCCATCAAGCCGCTGTCATCGACCCATGAAACAAAGCAATTCAATTAAGCATCAGGAAGCTCACCATCAGACTGGGGAACATCACGGTAGGATGTGAACTTCTAAATAATGCACAAGTTAATTTGCCGACTGGTTATCCTACCTAGTAACAAGGCACTGAGATGGGAACCATGGGAATGGTTGAAATACTGTTGAAGGCCAAAATTTCATGCATACAAAAATTCCTTGTTTTATAGGTTGGTTGGGGACAGTCATGCAATGATAATCTGGGAAAGCTCACTAATGTACAAGCACACATGTTCAAATCTCTGGGGTGTGGGGTACTCAAGTTTGATTTGGGCATGGATGTGACACCAAGAATCTGAAAGAGGACCCATTGCTCACTAATCCCCCCCTAAAAAAGCAATCAGTACACACTATGTCTATTTTAACACAAATTTGCATCGTTTTACCAAATTTTGAAAACGTTCATTACACTTTAAGTAAATGTGGCAATTTCTCAACAACAACAATATTAAAAAAGAACATTTTGAATTAATGACCCACCCAAAAAATGACCCTAGAAAAAGAAATCGCGATAAACCAAATAACCCAAAATGAGACCCATGTTTGTCTTGCCTCTGTATTGCCCATTTGTATAGAGTACCTCGCTTCAAATCTTGAATTATGCAATGACAACAAACTCCAATGGCATCAATTTATAAATCAATGTTTACGAACACTTTTGTCGTCTTATGTTTTTCAGTATGTAAGTGATTATACAGAAGATGGTACAAAACAAAGTGGTCAAATACAAACTATTGATGAGCATTCTCCACAACAAATACCTCACAAAACTTACAACTCGCCAACTTTCTTCAGCCTATTACAGCCTATTGTCACGTACCCTATGCAGGAATTCCTACACCGGTTATCGGGATCATAGATCAAACAACTTGTCACTTATGCTCAAAAAACTTTTCAAACAACTGAACACCTGAAGACAACAAGCAGGAGTATCTTAGTCATCGCCACAATCATCAGATATTAACAGTCACAATACGGGCCATGCACCGCAAATTTCATCCCAATTAAGGCGGCTTTTGTCTCAAATTTCCCCAAATTTCTCCCGTTTTCTGTGCTACACCTAGAACCGCATGTAAGAATGTCAATCAAACCTTCCTATTACGCAGGAACTATCTCTAATAGACATCAATAGAGGTTATTTCTAGCCCACCTCAGATTCTTCCGGCTCACATGAAGTGTTAAAGGAAATTGAACTGGTTTGATGATCTCCCTATCTGTAGGCCTCATTTTTCCTCTTTCTAAATAGTCAAAATATTTACTTTTATTGAAATGTTATTTTACGGCTTTTTAAACATGTTTCCTGATAAATCAATCAAAGTCTATAAATTCAGGCCTTGCACTTTCCTTAAATTTTGTTGCATAGAAGTGGCAAGTTTTGCAGTTGCATGATGAATTTTTAATTAAATAGATTTTAAACATGGTTGCCAGTTTTTAAAATTCAACATATCCAATACTTCTTTTCACATCCCAATATAAACCATGCTACATAATTCTTACCAAGAAAACCCAAATCTTAAAAACAATTTCAATTAATACTCTAATTAGGCACCAAGTCCCCATTGCAACGAATGACAAGACATTTCATAATCATTAAAAACAAGATCAGATGCTATTATCCTTAAAAAAATATTCATATTATAATGCTAGCTGAACAGGATTACAAGGGAAAAATGACCGTGAGTGTCATCTGCCGTCGCGGTTTGTGAATGGGGCCAAAGGTCACATGAGGTCACGAAAGTCACATGAGGTCACCAACATGTCACCCCACCCCAAACCCTCCTTTCCACCAAGTTACATCATTGTAGCCCTTACGGAACTCACACGGCATGCAATATATTAAGGGTTAATATTTTGACCAGCCAAAGATCACATACGGTCACCAAGATGTCACCCCACCCCAAACCCTCCTTTCCACCAAGTTACATCATTGTAGCCCTTACGGAACTCACACGGCATGCAATATATTAAGGGTTAACATTTGGACCACACACACGGCTACCAACACACAACCCGACCAGAGTAATCCCTATGTGCCTTCTGCATTTCTTGCAGACGACACAAATATAGAAGGAATACTCAATTACAGGTCCCATCAGCACTACTACAACCAATATTTTGATGGCATCAGTGGTTGACGTAAGTGTGCGGGCTGCTACTGGTTTCAGGAGGGACACCACAATTCTAAACACATTTCATCAACGCTTATCCAACAGGTAATTGTTGATGACGGGAGCACAGATTCCTAGGAAAGTAAACTCAGCCTAGGCCTGGGAGAGTTTTTGTCATCCGAAAGTTGTATACACTTTTTTTTTTTATGACGTAGGTTGCTTGATGATTCGACCAGCACTGGGATTTCTTACGGTTTAATGTGGCGATGTAGTTCCTGATTTCGATTTGTTTCTGGAATTAAAATCGTTGGAAAGATTTCCTATCGGCAGACGACTTGGATCACCTGCTGAAATGTTCCAAGATCTCTGCGTTGCTATTGAACTATCAGATTTGTTATAAAGCAGAGACTAACAGGGCATACAAAATAATGTTCTCATGTCTTCAACTGAATTAGCGGAACTATGGATTATCAATTGCTTACTCTCTGTAAGCCAGGAAGTTCCTGTAAGAAGTGTTATATTTATGATGTCTTTTTTCAGAATTTATACATCAACATTGGAAAGCATACAATGTCAAAAGAAATCAATGTAATAGAATTAGATTTTCTTAATACACTACTCTGCAAAAATGGTGATTTTTTTTTGCAACTTCCACAAACACACTGAAAATATTAGTTTGTCAAGAAAAGGGTCTTACTTTACAAATTAAATTAATCATGTAACCAATTTTTTGATTATTCAAGGAAATCAACCTGCAAATGTTATGTTTAATTAGTTTTTTGTAGCATTTACAAGTAATTTTTATCATCACAGATATTTTCATGACTTATAAATTTTCACTTCCTGTGTTACTGTATACTAGAGTGTGGGCCTGATGTTTCGATCCTAGCAGGATCTTCATCAACGGCAATTTTTGTTAAAATTATTTACTATTTTGGTAGTATCTTCTTGAGATTTTCTTTACAAAATTAATTACATTCACACACACATACCTCATTTGACACTTGAAAATATCTTGAAAATATCTGGAATAAGTTTAGTTGAAAGGCTGAAATGTTGAGGCTTGTGTGTTTCATGATAGGGTGGAGATCCCATTATAATATCCCACCCCCCTAAATTCAAGCTAATCTCAGGTTCAAAACAGGTGGGACTATATTAGGGTCAGTACCAGAGGGTGTTTTGAGTCAATCCCACAATGCACCAATTTTGGGAAATTTCACCTCAATAGGGTCATGTGATCACATAAAAATCCTATTCTTAACACATAAAAACCCTGACTTTAACACTCATTTTAGCCCACATGCAAAGCGTTAGTACTTAGGGAATTTTTTGCATGATTATGAAATGTCTTGTGGTTCTTAAACTTTTGGAACACTTTTATCCCTAAGTACTGACATGTGTTTAGTACAGTACGGTATAGTAACATTGCTATGCATCATGGGATTAATTCAAATCACCCTCTGGGTCAGTACAGTAATTGCTTAGGCCTGTACCTCAAAAGCTTTGACCCCACGAAGTTGCATGTGTGCATACATCTGTGAACTCAACACCATTATGTCACAACAAAGTTTCCAAGTGATTGACTCACTGGCCAGATGTTTCTAATGCCAATGCCTAAGACGACCCCAAGAATATGTCCACAGCCCCAAGAAAAATATACCAGGCTTGTAATATAATTACGAGGGAAATTAACACAAAACTCATGACATGAAACATCATCCCCTACTTCCACTAAACTACTGAACACCTGTTCAAATGAATGGTCATTTCATTTGACCACAACCCACAACCTGGCATATGCATGTTGCCTCCCTTATCCCTTACGTTAACCCTACAGCTCCCCCAGCAGGCGGGGCGGGAGGGGGGACTTACCACAAATGACCATACAGGGACATGCCACAAGCATGGGTCTCATTTTTGGCCTTCTGGTATATCAATGACCCTTTTTTATGCAAATTTTGGTATAGCAATGGGGTTTTTTTTCAAAATTTTCTCAAATTTGTTGGATATTTAGTGAACAATCCTCAATCTGAAGTAAAAAATTTCAAAATTTGCTGAAAATGTCCAAATTTTGAGGAAAAAATGACAAATTTGTGTTAAATTTGGCATAAAATCTGCATCTCTGGTATAGCTATGGGTCCCTTTTTAGCAAAAAATTGGTATAGAAATGGGTCCTACTTCCAGACTCTCGGATACACGTCCCTACCCAAACCACACTTAAGAACCCCCCCCCCCCCCACCGGGCCTTCAACACTCACTGTACTGGTTGCACCCTAGATTGCTCAATTAGTCACAATGACACATGCATTGTGTATCCCTTAGGAGAACAGGCATACCCTTGTCAGGCCTTAAAAGGATTCTTAATCAGATTTTGGCAATCTTGTGAGTAACCAACACTACAGTGATTAGCTGTGATTCACTAAGTTTTATGTCAACGTTTCTTAAAATCCCCCATCCCCATTTCAACAGAGAGTCAATAAACTGTTCAAATAACTTTGTTAGAGTTTCACGCCCTTAAAAAAGTAAGCTTATATCATGAATTTGTAAGAGTATCAGGTTGCATATGCTTGTTCAACTGCTTAATGGTACACTTTGTGATTCTAATTTAATTTTATGCATGGTTTACATAATTTTTTTCAAAAATATAAAATTTCAATAAGTCTTGAGTTTTAGTGCATTTTCAAATGAAAGGTGAAGACGTTTGAGGGTTTGAGATAGTGGATCAAAAATGCACTCAAAGCAATCTATTTTAAGACAAGGTGGTTGCAACCAATAGTCTCAAATGCTTTTGTAATTGCCTTGATCATTTGAACTTTTGACCCCTGCAAGTGACCTGCAACACGAACACTGAATGCATAAGACCATCTCACATCTACGATAAACGTTTCATATAGAAGTCACAAGGATGCAAATGAGGTATTACAATTGATTCCGTCGTGCGCTGTATGACGTTGTGCAGTAGCGCTTGATGGAATGAATGGCAATACCTCATTTGCATCCTTGGGACTTCTTTATGAAATGTCTACCACATCTTTGGTCCAAATTTGATAAGAATTGGACCAATCCTCTTCAATTAAGAGCAATTTACAGAAACTTTAAGCTAAATGGCACACACATACTGTTCATGAACAAGTTCAGGTGAGATGAACTAAAGAGTAGCACCGATTTAAAAACACTTAACAACATAAGACAGGACCTCAATGCTCCTTTGTATGAACCACATTATGAAAATATTAATTTTGAAAACTGAATTTTGCATTCTCTTGCATTCACTCAATATTTTGTGCATGTTCAATTCATTTACCCCATAGTCTATGGTCCCTCCTAATTCCTCCATCCCTCTTACAAATATTGATAAATTCTAGTAATAGGCAAGTCTGAAGGTTAAGGTCATGAATACCTTTTCCCTAACTAAATAAAACACTACAGAAAATGTTCAACACTAATATGACCAATCAATGGCTTTGTCTCTCTTGTTTGATATTGATACACACAAGATTCCTAAGGACAGTACTACATTGCAAATATATGGATCTGGGCCCTGGGGGAGGGTACTCTACACAAATGACCGTACGTGGACATGCCGCAAACATCGGTCTCATTTGCAGTTGGTATATCAATATACCAACAATATATCAAAAGACCCCTTTTTTCATGTTGTTTTTTTTTTCAGTTTTTCTCAAATTTGTTGGAAAATCAGTCAAAATTTTCCTTATAGAAGCCAAAATTTAATAAACATTGTTGGAAAATTAGCTTAATTTCCTCAATCTGAAGCCAGCATTTTCAAAATTAGCTTAAAATGTCAAAAATTTGCAGAGAAATGGCAAACTTGGGGTTAAATTTGGCCCACAATTTTCATCTCTGGTATAGCTATAGGTACCTTTTTGGGCAAAAATTGGTATAGATATGGGTCCTACTTCCAGATGCACGTTCCTACCCAAGCCAAACTTGAGAACCCCCCTGGGGATCTGGGTCCAAAGAATAAAGACCTACAATTGCTTTAGGGGAAGAAATGGTTGAAGCTCATGTCATAAGGACAGAAGAGGAAATGCATCCAGTACTCACAAGATAACCTTGTTTCCATGTTTGTTTTTGTTATTGCAACAATGAAGAAACAAATTTATATGAGAGGTGACTGAAAGGGCAATAACAATACAGGTGGAAATGTCTTCATAGGCTTTACAACAATTTTGTGATTATCCAGCTGTCATTTATTTGGATTACTGATCCACCTTGTTATTGAACGCTGATTGGAAAATATGGATTAGGATTAAATGGATTAGGATATATTAAAGGGTTAGGATGGGATGGGTTTAAGGTATAAATGCATAAGGATTTATGAATTAAGGTTCATGATACTATATTAACTTATTCCAAAATAACAGGTTTTTTGTAATATGACTATGGGGAACCTCGCTCGCAATGACTAGCTTGAATTGATCAAGAACAGTAATTGAGTTACTCATTCTTATTTAAACATTCCAAGGGATTCAGAATCCACACTTGCACTGCCTGCTTCTCCTGCCTTGTATTAAAAAGGGACTGGACAACTGAACCGAGAGTTTCCGTAACCTGACCCATCTGACACACTTTTTTCTGACACACACATGAATTTGGAAATCCTTCATGGTATAAAGTACATGTTTATTCTGTTAAGGTTTCCGAATTCATAAGTGTATCGGATGGGTCAGGTTACGGAAACTCCCAACTGAACCCTTGCTCATGATGACAGCATCAATGGTGATGGTGGCAGTAGTGATGATGGGGATGGTGACAACACATGTGATAAAGTTTGGTCGTTAGGGGGTATTATTCAAATGGTTGTTGGTCGTGGTTGTCGTCACCATCATCATCGTAGTCATCACCATCACCATTGCTGCCATTAATGTTACCATCACAATCACCACCATTATCACTGTGGTGTCATCACCGTCATCACCACCATCACTCCTATCACTATCATCATTAACAGTCATCATCAGCAATAGCAGCAGAAGCGCCGGCAACCCAAATCACCATAATGCAGGGTAAAGTCTGTCAAGTTGAAACCATTCTCACTTTTGTGAATGGTTTTAACTTACAAACGCCAGTAACTCACTAACTCCAGCAAAACCAGGCTAACGCTGCAAGTATAAAATAACCAGGCCACTATTTCAGCCCCAGTTACCCGACCCTATTCAAACTTTTTTCACACATTGAAAGAACATCATCCAAGTTTTAATCAGCTATTTGGCACATGTGTAACCAACTAGGTAAGCCCTATATTGCAGAACACAGATTAAAAATAGATGATGAAATTTGTTGGCACATGTCAAGATCACTTAATTTCTACCTTGCATCACAGATGATCAACATTTTAAAGTTTATTGACCACAATAGAAATTAGCCTCAGCAATGATTAACCCTGATGACTTGATGATGACACAACTTTCAACACTGTCCTTAACAAACAGCTGTGGCTAATTCATTAGGTAATCCATCCATTTCAAGACCTCTACTACGTATTCAAAAGAAAATATCACATTCACCCCTTTTATTTACCAAGAAATCCCTCCTGTCCTCAAACAACTTTTTTATGGAAAGACAGAAGCATATATATAACCATAATTTACAATGTGTATCACTTTAACTTCTTATTGCATGTGTCGACACCTGGTTCTTGCAAAGCCAAGATTGTGTTTATGACCAATTTGATCATGGGTTCAAGTTGAGTTTCATGTGAAAACCAGTTTCACTAGATAGCAAAGGGGTCTACTAAGTAAGTAACCAGAGCACAATGGTGCTAACTTCATAAGCAAGTGTGTTGGGATCTTGAGTGGAGGTTAGTGTTTGATTTTTGTGCTTGTTAAAGCAATAACAGCACATTTTTTAGAGTACCCCATTTTCAAACTTTTTGCAGCATTTATGTTGGTAATTGTCTAGGAACTACATCTGCACCGAGAAATGCTAAAAAAATGCTTTTTATTATAAATAAGCGATTTTGTATTAAAATTGGGAAAAAACACAAAAAAACAAACATCCTATATTGTACTTTCCAGCTCTGCCGGAAATTCTAAATTTATGTCCCGTCCATGATGAAATAGTGCCCCCTATAGAAACTGACCTCTAACTTGAACTTGCCTGCCAATAAAACCTAATGGATGAGCGTAGATACGTTACCTTGCGCTAATTTCCCGGCTATTTCCCCTTGGAAGTTCGTTTCCATCAGCCCTTAATTATATTATCTCGATATTTACTTATTCTAATTACAAAATTCCTTCGTTTGCGACACTAGACATTTTCGAGCTTGACCATTCACGTAGTTTACTAGCCAGTTATCAATACAACATGTAAAAGCGAAAATGTTTGAAAAATTGTGGTCACTCTTAAAAAAAGTGCTATTATTGCATTAATGAACACGTGTACGCATATAGTTTCCATTTTTTATGCATATGTGACCTCACCACCCTCGGATTACCTACCAGTTTCATGATCATACAACCATTTGACTTTGGATGACTTGGTCGATTGTCCCTTGAAATGACTTTCAAAAAAATGTTTGGGCACTGAATGTTGACCACACTCACGAATTTCATTGCCGATCCATTCCCAACTAGCAGTGTAATCTTTATAATTATTCCTTGTCTTGTGGAGATGATGCAGATGCATGAACACACACACACACCTACATATATACACCCATACTGTTACACGCATACAGACACACATACACATACCCACACGGACGGACATACAATATTTTGATTTAGTAGGGTCTTCCTGCACTCCATTGCAGACACACAAAAAAATAAGGTTAGGGTGTTAACTTTTAAGTATATTATTAAAAAGAAAAACGCATGACACATAATACAAAGTAGTGCAAACGGTAGGCCTATATTGTAATATGGCACATAAAGGTGCTACTTTAAGCTTGAAGTAACAATGATCATGGTAGGGTTAAGATTAATTAAAGGCAGGAATACAAGATGATCTCCAAGGGATCCGGGGCTCTGATTTTGCTCACACTTATCTCTCACATGCGTTTTCCATTTGAAGAATGTTTACATTTCAGCTTTTGTTTCATTAGTTTTTAGAATTTCCCATTAATAGTTTTCACAAATTGCTCAAAGTGCATCAGTATGTCAAATAAAATCTTCAACTTCGATTGACTAGAACTCTTAAAAAACCCCTCGTCACTTTGACTACCATGTATCTTACGAAGTTTTTCTGGTCAAAAAATTTGACTGGAAAATCTTGTAATTTGACCCAAATCTTCTCAAACTTGACTTTATTGCTGGTCAAATTTTTGAATAGAGACTGCGTAAGATCATATTTAACAAGGCATTTTAAAATTGATATTAAACAGGGAGCAATAAAAGTCCCTAAAATGATAAAAAATACAGCGTTCACAGAATGCATTTTTCCTCTGCCATCGTGATTTGTAATGAGGACAAGGGTCACATGAGGTGACCAACGCATGGACACTATGCACAAGTTTAGCTAAGTGTCATGAAAATCGATCGACATATGTGGAGATACAACCAAGCAATTTATAATTCTGACACAATTTAAGGTCACAAACTAGGTCACCAACATGTGGGACACTTACCCAAGTGCCACTGTTCTAGTGTCATGAAAATCGATCAACAATGTGGATAGACCAAGCAATATTATAATTCTGACCATTTTCATGTCCCATGAGGTCAAAAGGTCACATAGGTCACCAACATGTGGGACAACTAACCAAGGGTCATTATATCTTATGTCGATAAAATCGATCACGTAATGTGGATCAACCAGCAATTTTAATAATTCTGATCAATTTAGGGTCACATTAGGTCACCAACAGGTGGGAATTTATCTAAGTGGCCATATAAATCGATAGACAATGTGGATACAACAAAACATTTATAATTCGGACCATTTTTTAAGTCACACGGTTATATGAGGTCAGCAACATGTATGATCGACATGTGGATAGATCAGCACTATTATAATATGGACCCATTTTCATGCCCAATGAGGTCACCAACATGTGGGACCGAAAACCAAAGGACAATTTGTATCTAAGTGTCATGAAAATCTATCAACATTGTGGATACACCAAGCAATTTCATAATTCTGAACCATTTTAAGGTTGCATGAGGTCACAAAGGTCACCATGTATTTCATCAACATGTGTGACGCTACCAAGGGCCACTGTATCTAAGTGTCAGAAAAATCGATCACTATGTGGATACAAAACCAAGCAATCATAATTCTGACCATTTTAAGGTCAATGAGGTCAAAATGTGGGACACTACCCAAGGGGTCCATTCCTATCGGAGTATCAAGAACTTCGATCAACATATGTGGATCACCCAGAGCATTTATAATCTGATCTGATAAATTTAAAGGTCACATTCGGTCACACATGTTGGGACACTACCCCAGGGTCATTCTATCTAAGTGTCCTAGAAATCGATCGACCTATGGGGATACACTAAGCAATTTTTATAATTCTGACCATATTCAGTCCCACATGAGGTCACCAACTGTGGGACACTACCTAAGGGTCATTCTATGTAATTGTCATAGAAATCGATCAACATATGTGGATACACTAAGGCAATTTTATAAGTCTGACCATTTAAGGTATCACAAGGTCATCAACATGTTGGACACTACCAGGGCTACTGTATCTAAGTGTCATTAAAATTGATCAACATAATGTGGATACCCCCTAGCATTTTCATAATTCTGAACCCCATTTTAAGGTCACACAAGGTCCACATAAGGTCAACGACATGGGGGACACTACCCAATGGCCAATGTATCTAAGTGTCAGAAAAATCGAATCGAATATTTGGATCACCAGGCACTTTTAATAATTCTGACCATTTAAGGTCAATTGACGTCACCAACATGTGGTACACGACCCAAGGGTCAGTCTAATTAAGTGTCATAGAAATCGGTCAACATATGTGGATACACGTAACCGTGCAATTTTAACTTCTGACCATTTTAAGTCACATTGAAGGTCACCAACATGTAGGACACTATACTACCCAAATGGTCTTTTGCTAGAGTCACAATCGATCGACATCGCCTATGTGGATACACCAAGGATTTTAAATTCTGACGACTTTTTACGGTCACATGAGATCACCGAGGTCAAAGGTCCCAACATGAGTCACCAACATGTAGGCAAGCAACGGTAACGCAATACCCGCAACCGAATACTTTAATACCGTTAATTTACCGTTATAATAGGTTTTCTCCCCCAGTTAATTTGAACCAATCAATGAATCGGGCCTCATAAGCGTCTATCCCTGTCATAAATGCAACCCGTAACTTAGTATTGCGCACAACACCCAGGTCCTCCCCGCCTCAATGTGCCGTCGTCCGTTCTTGTTAGTTACACGTTTTGCTAACCCGAAAGCGACACTATTCTAAGTAGGCCATGTCTTCCATTAGGTTTCAATCAAGTAAATAAATTAGTCCTTTTAGCTTGGAAGGCTTAATCCCTAATCCCCGTCTAAATGGTTACTACTCGCATGGTCTCACCCGCTGCTTTATATACCATAAGATCCTACCCGACATTTAATTACTACTTGCGCGGCTGTTTATTTTTTTCATACCTATATTGTTGTCTGTTACCTGTCCCTGAATTGTCAACATCTGTCCAATGTCTGATCCTTTCTTGTTTTAAGTTGTTTATATGCACTCATTAAAATTCAAATACATGTCATGTAGCTAAAAGCACTACAATTTCGAAGGAAAACGAAGTTTATTGCATGTTACGTAGCAGCAATAAGAGCAGCATCGAGCAAAGATTTCACACACTCCATGAGGTAGACCATTGCGTGAACATGTCAGAACTGGCCTCGGGTTCATGACCTGGAGCCCCAGGGACCGGCCTGCGGGACAAGTGGACTGTCCCACGTGCTGATTCAACCAATTGTTTATGTGATTTTGAGAGAACCGAAAGGAAAGCAAGCTGACTCCAACCTTGGAGGGGAGATCTTCTCTTCAAAATTCAGAGCAAGACCAGAGCACATGTATGCATAAATAATGATTTTTACAACACCAACGGATACACAGTTTTTCTGCAATTTTCAAGCTATTTACTGTATCATTCTGATAGCTTTTTGAAGGCTTGCATCCATCCCGTTATAATTTACTATACATGTACTTAACGGCACGTGGGAATCCCCCCTGACCTCATGTCAGTGGGAATCCCCGGCCCGGCCCGGATGACGTGACGGTTTTCCACTGCTTGCCGCCCCTAATTGTTCGCTCCTCTTTCTTCACATTAAGGGAATTAACATGGTCAGAACCAGCAAACCTCTTCACCCAATTTTGGGGCGCGTCGCATTGTCTTGTTTTTATGCTGAATGTATTAAAAGATAATGTAAACTGACAAACTCGCACTTTTATCTTGATTTTCCCTGAAATGAATTTAGAAATTCAATACTACTTATTTATGTCAGGGAAACTATGGAAAAGGAGTCAAGAGTTTGCGTCGCATGACGATAACAGTCTAACTGGAAATCTTGGCTGTGATAGAATGAAATATTGAATGAAATCAATCCGTACCCAGTTGTGTGTCGCACGATTGTGATACGACTTGGCGGAAAATATTACCTACCTGCAACCCCCCCACCTCCTTTGCCGTGATTGTAAAATAACGGGGAATCCCTAGGTTAATACTTTAGAAATCCTACTTACAAACATATCAACGTTCTTCCAGAAATTTACTTCCGTGAATTCTTTCTTCTGAGCCGTATACTGCGATATATTATACAACCAAAGGCCGAGAAACACGGTTTTGGTCATACACAAGTTTAAAGCATAAATCTGCTTTCGTAATTTGGCCATGCTTGAACAGTATGGAATGTGTCCCGCTGTATTAATTAACGGCCTTGCAGTGTCTTTGCAAGGACCCCGGGCCTGTAATATGGGTAATTAGGTAATTTGTAAACTTGCGATGGACAAGGGATTGGTCCGCTTTTTGCCCATGTTCGTGGATTGTTTTTTTTTCGAAATAACTTAAAAATATCATATGCGATTTTTTTACACCCGGTTTACAAACGGGACTTTTTTTATGAAGTTTTGTACAGAATCCCAACCACACTCATCGAATTAAGAAAGGCGTATAAACTGGCATGACGAACTGTTCCCATAGTACATCTAGGCCAACTTCGTCTCTTCTAAAGACTGCTATCCACGTGGGGAGTGTTTTGTGCATTTTTCCCAGGTTGAATAAGGTTCCCATCCCACGCAACGCGTTTGAAATTGATAACCTATATCTTGCATTTGTACAATATTCCCATCGTTCGTTTGTATTGTCACTCTTACATGCAACACTATTCGTAAATGTGCATCTATTTTAACGTAAATAAACAATGAAATGATGCTAATATTTAACAAAAATTCATGTCCATACCGAATGTTTTTCAATTCGTGTTTGCTTGTGTCCATTGTTGATGCGACCTCACGGGGGTCAACGTGTGTTCTGTGAACCTTGGCAAAATTGGTGACCAATGACCACGCTGATGATATAGCAGCAATGTATAAATGCAATTCGGACAACCATGCCTAGGTAGGGATGTTATCATAAGCTACCAAACAGAACGAAAATTTTACATCTTGTCAAACCTCAATTCCCCCCCCCACGTAAAAATAGCCATGACTAATATTACCCATGAAGAATAATAATATACATAATACTTCATGCAAGAACCAGGGATCCTAAATAAACATTATTTCGAATTCGACCCCTTTTCCATCCTATTATTATTATTACTATCCTATAACTGATTAAAACAACCCTTTAAATTAAATGGTATATTCTTCACTTTCGTAGCCCCGACCTTTATAAACTCGAGGAGGTAAGAGGTGGGGCAATCATGCCCCGGAACATGCGTTGTCAGCATGCCAACCCTGAGGCCGAACATACCATTACAAATAAAAAAAGGTAAGTCGCCACAAACTCCCCCTTCGAATAAACTGAAACAAACACCTACAAATAAATAATACATATCATAACAAACTCCTCTACAAATATAAAATAAATCTATTAATAAAATACACTAACATTAACGAAAAACTAGGCACAACTCCGAAATAAAACAATATTGCCAGAGCTATCGCACATGCGCATGGACAAGGGGACTGGGCCCTCCCTACAAAACTTGGTATTCGCCCAATAAATATTCATTTTACAAACGCCTGCTGCAACTTCATACAGACGATGCGCTTACATCCTTGAACGAATGGATTTGTACGTAACGTAATATAATCACAGTACACAGTGCAATCAGTGACTGATTCTTTGCTCGTGTTGTTATTCGAACGTATATTTTATCTAGGTTTCGCTATTAAATCGCGCTTTCGACGGCCGCGTTCGCTACTACAACAAACACATACGTGAGTATTGACTCTGATATCTTGGGTACGGGGTTACACATGCGACAACACAGTCAAACACAGAAACAGACGCAAAAATAACTTACTTCTAGGCCGATTTTGCTTACGAAATTCATTCAGCTTGAAGAGCACATCCCACACTTTCACACGACCAATTTTGAACAAATATGCTCAATCGAGGGCAACGGAGATAAGCCTAGACTTTTTCGCCGCTCTACCGAATCGGTACGATTAGATTAGCTTCACTCATGAAGCTAAAAAGTAAATGGACACAGCGAGGGCAGATGAGGTGCACTCTGATTTGCTTAACCCTTTTAAATTCATACAGAGCTATATTTTTACTAAAGTCAATTTTTTTGCAATGGCAATGACTTGTTCAGACTCATGAAGGCAATTTTTTCATGCTGATTCAAAATTTTTAAATTTCTAAAAAAAAATGAAATAATTTGATAATTGAGTGAATACAGTTGTCTGCAGGGTCAAAATTGATTGTGACAGAACCCAATTTTTAAAGCCCATATTCAATAAATGCGAGCCATTTTAACACCCGTATAAACATAGACGGGTCGTGAGGTCCCCAAAAACACCCAAACCCGGAAAAAATATTCCCGTCCAATATTTTTGCATCAATGTATGCAGGCAAATGTGTTTTATAACATATCAAAATCCCCAAAATACCACTTTGGGGAAAAATATTATAAGCATTTAAAAGTGGGGTTTTGGGATTAAAAGGGAATTTTCGCTTGCCGATATTCGGGGTGCTCGCGTGGACAATGCGCTTGCGTTGCGAAGTGGCGTGGTTAATTTATTTTTCCCAATTTCGCGCGCATGGATTTGCGCGAAAGGTATGGGTATTGCAAAAGCATAACGCGCAGTTTGACATATGAGGAGCATTATAAAGTTCCAAAGCAATGTTAATTTGAGATGTGATTTTTTTCCATCCTCTTTTTTGTATAGGCCTATTACAAATATTTTTAAAAAAAATGTTTGCTATTGTTTTTGCTTTCTATCTTGGATTACTTTCTTGATTTTGAGACTTTTAAAGATTAATTTGTTCAAATAGTTAAAGTCCTTAAAATTCTCATAAAGAAAGGTGAACCCTTTTTGTCCCGTATGCATAGGACAAGGTTTCTATAAAGAACTTTATTTTTTATGTTCTACAAAGAATCTTGAAGGGTTTGAAGCGTTCTTTAGGCCTCAATTGTTTTTAGGTTTTATCATAGAGTTTACAAAGAACAATTTCCTTGGCTACAGAACCTGATTGTTTGTTTTTACTTTTTTTGCACAGCCCTGTTATTCTCTCAGCCCCGATAGAGAGTAGAACCCTCCCTGCGGCCTGTACCAGGGGGGGGGGGTGCGGGCCCCCCAAATTCCACAAAAGGGTAAAAAAGCCCACTTTTTTTGCGATTTTTTTGATAAAAAGGTCTACATTAAGACAAATTTTAACAAGAAAAACCACTTATTGGTGATGAAACGTTCAAAAGTCCAAAAAATGGACCATTTTAGGGGGTTAGGTCCACTTTTACCAAAAAAAAGTCCACTTTTTCGAAGTCACGCACCCCCCCCCCCCCCTCCAAAAAAAAAATCCTGCCTGCGTACGCCCTGCCTCCCCGTCCCAGAATTTCAGATCCTGGGTCTATCCCTAGAATAAACATTGCTAAATCATCCTCCGGGTTCTAGCGCATATCATACAGAGGTTGCTTGAAAACCTGCAACTTATTTTGACGGGGATATACTTCCACTTTTAAATATTCCGAATGTTAAAAAAGGGTTCGCATTCCAAATTTCAAAAATCCTGTGTGTCGTTTTTTTTTTGTTATTTTGTATAACTCATTAATAATTATCATATTCTCTATACTATCATAGTTTTAGAAATAGCTGTCCTGCTCTCTAAATAAAACATTGAACAACAAGAGTTAACGCTTGTAAACCACTTCGAAGATGAGTGGTTTAAATTAAAAAGAGTGACTTTTCGCTCCAGTCTTTTCGCTATTTGAAAAGTGAAAATCACTCCATACATCCAGAAAGAGTGGATTTTCCAACTCGTTTTCCTGTTTTCTTTCGTTCAAAGAAGTTGGTCCTTCGTTTATCTCCTCAAACGAGTGAAAAATTCACTTTTTGGAGTGATTTTAGAAATTTTTTAGAAATTTGCTCTTTTAAAGCAAAAAAAAAAACAACAAAACCACTAATCTTGGAATGGTTTACAGCCCTTACGGTGTTTCTTTTTTCACTCATTTACATTTAGAGCGTATTAAGCTTATTTATCATAAACCTGTTTAAACTGGATTTTTCATATAAGCCACATGCAGGACCCTTTAAAATGTTATCCCTGTTTTACATCTCACATATAGAGTACAATTACCTGAGAACTGTATTCAAGATATGTTGGCTAACCATGCTCAAAGCTGGACAAAATGGCTCAAAATTGATTTAAAAATCCCAAGTTAAAACTCTCACTGTCGCCCGCTTCTGGGTCTTGGATGAGTAGCCAGTTGTGGAGTCTTGTCCGGGATAGGGTATCCATTTTATTTAGGCCTACAATCTTAAAAGAAAGTTGGAACACAATCACCACTTCCTCCTATATGCATTGCTCACATCTGGGTTTAGAGTTAATAACTTACAAGCTCCTGTTATCACTCGATTGAAAGCCCCAAGAAAATTTCAAGAATTCCATCAGTTCTATTTTTTTTCAAGAAAAGTCTATGAAGCAAACTTACCAAAACGTAGTTGAAACCTGTATTCGTTCAGGTTATTTATCCATTTATAATATTAATACACCATAGCTATGTGCACCTAAATATGTATAACCATGAGCTTATTTATCCGAATTTTGAACAAAGCAGCATATTCTCAAGACCTCTTTGAAGTTGTTGAATCAGCCATTCCTTGGTGGTGCCGTCAAATTTCATCAGACCTGAGATATACGATTTGGTGGTCTGTCTGTGAAGGGGGAAGGCTGCCGTGATGAATGCTGTCAGCTGTTCTGCTTCTTCTGCCTAACTCGCTGCTGGACTTCATTCGTTAATGGGGGACAAATATCAACATTGAGCCTTTGGGTGAGGGCGGTGGTCATCGTGGCTGGCGTCAAAGGGTACTGAGTGTCGGTTGGCATTCCATATCTTTGTTGGGTGGTGAAGGACTGTGCGGGGCGGGCATTGTAAGCGTAAGCTACGCTCGCAAGTTGCGTATTTCCCGCAGCCGCAAATCAAAAGACTTTTGCTCTCAAAGGTTACTGCCTCACGAAACTAGAACTGAGTTCTTTCTTGGTTTAATCAGTCCTAAAAAACTTGTCCGCAAAGGGGATTCAGGGATTTTCAATGGGTTAAGAGGAATTTTTTTCTGCGTCGAATGATATCAACACATTGGACGGGAATAGTATTTTTTCCGGGTCTTCCTCGCTCACGACCCGGCTAAAAAAGGACATTGTAACTTATCCAATCCACCACGATTCAGTTCATTGAGTGAAAATGGAGGGCTAAAAAAACCTGCCAACATCAAAAGTTTTATGCAGATTGAGCACCAATAAAAAAAATCTTCTGCCGACGACCCATTATTTTTTCATCCACAATTGAATTTTTTTTTTTTTTGTATCAACCCAAAGAACGAAAGAATAACAAACAATACAACAAAGCAACTACAAACGAGTACAATAAAAATCTTTGCGCTATGGTCATTGAAAACAGCTTTAAATAGTACATCTGTAACATTCATTTTAGAGTAAACATTGAGATCTAAAAAAAACAAAATATCAAAAAATCTGTTACTCCAAACAAACATATTTTTTTTTTTAATGCCTTGGGCCACAAGGTACATGCCATGTGATCGGGGGGGGGGGGGGGATACCGTCACAAGGCTGTTAATTCTAGGCAGCAGCTGGTCACCACCAAAAAGTCATTCTTTTACATTGTACATCGACTAGGCGCCCTGTGTGCAAAGTCTCTTTTCTAGATCTACAGGGCACCCAGCACCCTGTGCTCTGCCAAAAATACGGGGGCAATGTGGGTGTGCCCCCCCCCCCCCACACACCACCCACACACAAAAAAATCCACCCCTGTCAATGGCAACAGAGCCATTCAAAATATCGGTTCCACCAAACATCGGTTCTATTTTACAAGTTATACAATTACATTATGTCACGGAATTCATGGGTCTATAAAATTGCCTGGCCATAAATAATAAAACAAATCCAAAGATAACACTTTACCTCTGCTGCAAGAATCCCATGTAAACTGCAGTCCAACTAGTGGATATATAACTGCTATCACATGGAATTGCCCTGGTCATTGTTGCAACTCTCTAAAATATCCACCATTAACTCCCCATTATCCATCTCCCATCGTCTCTTGATCAATGGTATAGTGGGCGATTATCCCAAGCTTCTTTTGCACTACAGTCTTAATAAATTCACATCCACTTCTTTTGTCTTGGAGCCCACAAGCATTATAGGAACCTATATAGCCTATTCATAGGACACAACCTCTCAAAATGAAACTAAAACGTGTACACAGTGACCAGTTTGGATAAGTGACCCCTAAACACAGATGTCTCTGTGATCCCTGGCACAAAGACAAAGGTTGGTGATATGACACTTTGCAATGCCAGTTTTTAATTAAACAAAATACTGAAGACTATTACACTAGATTGAAATCACGTTTGCATACGTCAAAGCACGAGCCAAGTATAAATAGGTGTTTTTGTTTGTTTGTTTGTTTGGTGTGTATGAGGCTAGTGCACTTTGTGTTTGGGTGTGTGTTTTAAAATATACTGAGGGTGTTGATTACAATTAATATGGGTCAGCATATTCTATGGAATCCGATACAGTCTCACCAAATGCATTTGGGTATATCACAGGAGCAAAGAGTCCATTATGTTCCCTTCCCTATGAATACTGCAACCTTATCCTGTGTTATTCAAGGAGGAAAAATATAACCCAGACCCGAAGATTCTCCCCGAAACGGCGTAACCAAAATCTAGGTGCCCAACAGTATTATAATGAGCATACGCACTTCATTAACATAGTTTTGGGCACCACCATATTTGGTTTACGTATCGTCGTATTGGAAAGTCCTTATGCATAATTTTTTAATGAGACACGCGAGTATTTTACGTTGTCACACTTAGTGAGTGAAAACAACAACAACAACTGATGCCCCATTGCTATCACGCGGACTCAAATATCTCTTTTCCTAAGCTAAATTAACAGGGGTCATCGGGAGACTTTTTGTGCATAGGGATGCAGGAATCTTTTAGAAGCATAGTTTCTTCAATCGATTGGTTTTCGCATAATTATTGCAGAAAAATCGGCGATCAGACAATGGAACACTGGGGGAAGGGAAATGCAACATCGGTAAGTATAGGTGACGCACAGATTTTTATATGCGTGTGCTTGCGCCTCAACAGTGAAGACACGCGCGTGCTTACGCAGCAACAACCACGGCGCGCTGTGTGTGAGAGAAAACGGTTACGGGCTGGGGCTATTCCATAATACACACGGTTTAATATTCCAGCTCTATGGGTTTATTCCATCAAGGCTGTAGAATTCAAAGAGGAGGGGGCCACATGGAACTCCTTCCGATAACAGGTACTATTCCATTTTCTCAGCAGTTTGCAATTGCTGAATGTTATGTCATGCAGATGATCCACTCTGTAGAGTCTTGGCATGCAGAATTAATAAATATACATCAGGGGTGAGCATTCCAAAATATTAACCCCAGTTGCCTAGGAGAGACTAACATTATGCAAAAACAGTTAAAATAGGGAGAGCGGCCCCAAAATAGATTGTCCGATTATGCGGTCAAAGAATAAGTTGATCCATCACTGCACTAAAGAGCTAGACAACATTTTAACCAAAGGTGTGCCACATGCACAAGATATAATGACCTTTTGGTAGTGACCCCTAAATGACATTTGACCTCATCTGTTATCCCACATAACGGACCCCCCCTGTCTCAATGTGATAAGCATAGCAAAGTATTGAAACTTGATCCATCACTGCACTAAAATATTAAACAACATTTTAACCAAAGGTGTGCCACATGCACAAGAGATAATGACCCTAAGTGACGCCTAATACATTTGACCTTCAGCTGTTACCCCACATAAGACCCCCCTTGTCTCAATGTATAAGCTATCAAGTATGAACTTGATCAATCACTGCACTAAAGAGCACAACATTTTAACCAAAAGTGTATACCATGCACGAGATAGAATGACCCTAAGTGACCTTGACCTCCTCATCTGTTACCCCCCACATAAAACCCCCCCCGCTCATGTATCACCGGACAGACTGACACACACACACACACACACAAATCATGCTGCCTAGTCTTTCCTATCGGACACCTAAAAATGACATGTTAGCACATATAGGTTTATTTTTTGTGGGCCATTTTGATTGATAATAACAAATTTTCTCACATCTACCCTCCCTCCCTAGCTCCTAACTATCTCAACATCTCTCATCAATTCCTTCAGCCCGTGTCACCAGTAAAACCTCGGAGACAAGAGGCTTATTGGTCCTCAACCTGACACGTTTCCAGTACATTCAATCAACCACTTGTCTGATGTAAAATGTGACCAGTTTTTCCCCTGACCTGGTAATACTGATGAACCCAGGATAATAGAGTTCTTCCCCTTGAATTGCAATAGGACAATAGGCTATCCTTACACTCTTTTCAGCAGTTTTCCATCATTATCAGCCTTGTATCTTTTTTACCTGCATGTTTCGTATTTTCCAATGAACCTATTTTGTCCAACTTCTTAGGCCATTTTCAAACAGCTTTCCCCTTCCATTTCCAAATAGGCCTATACTCATGCACAAAAATTCCCCACTGACGTAATTTTCTGGGCATACTATGGTACATTAATGTCTTTTAGTTCTCATACCACAATATACTCTTAAATTTTTTTGAATACTGCGGCGGCTAAGTCTCATACCAACGTAAAGTGCTTGTTCCAAGGTTATGTCTGTGTTTTCTCTACTTGATATGAGAGCCAGCACTTGCACATACCCCTATCAAGTACTGTGAGAAACAAACTTGCGGTTTGATGGTAGAACTGATTCAGATCGCCGAGCCTATTCAATACGGTGCTAAAATTGATGGTTGACCATAAGGCAGTGTGAACCTGAGTTTTCAGAGTATCTATGTTGGTTTGTACTTTGAAATATTTGATTATTGTCTGTAAAGTAGAACATTTCTAGAAAAAATTGGACGATGAACACCGAGGATGGCATCAGATTAATGTAAAATCTTTCCGTATTTTAGAAAATACTAAAAACATGATTTTGCCCCAAACTTTTCAGACAGCTAACAAAACCAAGTTGAATTTTCATGATTTCTATGTTAATTTTTAGAAACAAGACAAATGTCTAGGTACGGTTTTTTCATTTTTTACAAAATATTAAAAAACAGAAAAAAACTAAATAAATGTTCAAAAAATGTGTGATTTTTACTTTTTCTTGCTAAACTTTGAGTATTTGCGAATATCTTTAGTTAGAATCGAAAAAATGAAAAATTGAGAAAAACCGTCCCTAGAGAAGACGTGGCTATCTGTAAGAAAGTTAAAGCTTACCTTTTACTTCCGGTTTTTTTGGAGTTATCTTGTCTGAAACTTTGCCAACTTTTGCGAAAAATGACATTGAGAAAATCCGTGTTTTAGTAAAAATGACTTTTCACTGCCATTTCAGCTGTCTCTTTCGCACAATAACTTTAATCTTTGTAACTTCAATTAAGTAAGTTGTGCAAGTGATGAAAATACACCTATATGCACTATTGAATCAACCTATTTTGTCTCAACTCCAGAAATTGAAGAATTGAATTCATCTGTCTAAATTAGCGCTTTGTTACATTTTCAAAATATTATTTTTCGTTTTTCCAAGCGTGAGTTCGCGCAAAAGATACATTAAAACACTCGCACGCTTCATTACGCAGCAAAAATTCACGCGCGACGCGATGGTGCGCCCTGCGCCTGACAGCGTGAAATGTGCTTAAATTCCCGCCGTTTAGACCAAGCGGTTTTGTGACTTTAAATGGTCCAAAAGCTGTTTTAAAATCGGCAAAAATACAGCTCAGGATTTTCTGCAGTGGATAACCTGTGTTGGTAACTATAGAACACCGTTTGATGTGTTTTTAAATGGTGCAAATCAGAAATTCCGTGTAAAAACAAAAGCACCAGGGGTGACACTGGCCCTTTAAACGGTGTTTTTGTGTATTCTGGGAATAAATGGATTTGAAGGCTCAACTTTCATAATGACAATGGAGGAAAATATGGGTCTTTCATCTGATATCAAAAATCGATAATACTTTCAGGTAAATGGGGGGGGGGTCTCAAAGACCCTCAGAAACCCCGCATCTTTAAAGGAACTTACTGTAACTATTAGGTTGCATTGTGCTACAAACATATGGTGACAACACACTATAATTGGCCACAAATGGGGGGGGGAGGTCACCATTTCCCCTTGATGAACAGGCATTAATTGTTGCTGCAAAGCAGGTTCTTAGAAAGGATGGCGGTGGTTAAGGTTTTTCTCTTGATTGGAAATGACTGTTGAACCCCAACCACCCCCCATCTGTAAAATTTTCACTACAATATTTGAATCATTTGATATGAGAGCTGAAAAACAATGATTTTTGGTTAAAAAGTAAAACACTTAAAAAGTAATACCCAAAATAAGGTTTACTTTACACTTCATATCACCTATTTGTCACTTGTCATTTTGATTAAAACATTGTCGTGTACCCCTGCCCATGGAACACTGTTTGTAATCTTGAAGAGGAAGCAGGAGCAGTCTTGGGAATCAAACAAACATATTTTCCGGATTGTTGGATTTCTTTCAAAAGAAAAGTGATTTTAGCTAAACCAAAATGTAAATACAAGTTATTATATTGGAAAGTATTTAGTGACACCAAAATCTGACTGAGGTCAGTGGGGTGAGCCATGGAAAAACAAGCGGAAGATCTTATGATTCATCTTTAAAAGAGGGACTCTGGAGAAAGATAAAAAGGTTCAATGGTAGATGGGCAGGGGTGGCACTGGGTGTTAAAAAATCTGAGCATCAGAGGAAGTTGGGTTAGGTTGACTTCTTCCTGCATGGTTGCCTGCCAGCCCAAGCCCGTCCAGTGACATCATCATTGTGTGTTTGGCATGCTTTTTGAAAAATATGCCGGTGTTTGTAGCGGGCGCAAATATTATCCCCCTATCATAATAATTCCATATAGGCCCCTTCTTTAAAAATTGACCTCATTGCAATCAATCTTTACTAGTGTGGCAGTTATAACCCCATTTATTTCCGTCAGTTCAAAAGTTAATTGATTTGCCAGATAATTCCCAAGCTCTTCAAGGTTGCTGGGCAGCCCTGGTCTCTGGTTGCAATAAACTCACCGGCCCAGGGGTGCTAATGCAGACACATTTTCTTCTTTGACACAGGGTAAGATTCACAATTACTTTTTTTATTTTTATGCATTTTAAAGATTAATCATGATAGGTTGATACTTCTTCATTGATCATGAATTATCATTGTTTTAATTGTATGCCAAATTACTTGGGTCTTTAATAACAAGTGTTTTGGAGGAAGTGAGTGCAAATTCTGAAATTGACTTATTATGGGACAATGAACCAAGTTGAATGTCAGAGTGACAAATATGTATACAATTATATTTAATTCTAAATTACCCATTATGACATAAGGTTATGAGTAATGATTTGTTGGTTTCTTTGTAACTTTGTTAGTTTTAGTTGGATGCTTTATTTTAGTTATTGCATTTATTCAAATATAAAGCATCGAGTATAGTCTCAAGTTTGAATGCTGAATGCCGGGCAATGGTTTGACTTAATTAATACTAGATGTGCAGTGTGTTTTGCTTTAATAGTCAAAAGTATTATTGAATGCTGAGGATCTAGGGTATATGGGACCAAAATAAGGCATGTGACATTTTTTAGATTTTGTTATGTTCAACTGATTACTGTGGCCAAAGTATCAGTTAGGTTGGATCTTTAAAAGAATAATCTGAATGGACAAATCATTGTATTAGCTGGACTGATTTTGTGTGGACCAGACCCGTGCTGTAAAAGTAAACACATGTTTTAAGTGGGTCTTAGTCTATTATTATTTTGAATGAATAAAAGTACATTCGAGTTTTATTTAGTTTTTATTCTTGTATTATTAGTTGTATATAAATGTAATAAAAGGCCATTAAATAACCGGCCAGGGGTGCTCGGCAGACACATTTTCTTCTTTGCCACAGAAATAAAAACTTTCCCTGAAGCTCCCTGAACCTGCGACAACCGTAGTGTTTACTTGTGACGTGTCAACATCGGTTACACACACATTACTTAACACAATTGCTATTGCATATTTGGTTAATCATGTAGTATTGTACTCTATAGACCCTTTTCAAGATATTGATCTGATAGGTGCCAGGTAGACTAACACCATTACAACAGCCAGCAATTGTGTGAAGTAATGCCGGGCATGGTTTAAAAAAAAAAAAAAAAAAAAACATTGCAAAACCCACAAAAGGAATGATGTCACTAGCCTGGGCTGACAGGCATCGAGGCAGGCAGGTCAACCTGTGAAATGATGAAACATTTTTTTGTTTTTTAAAATTTTACCTTTACAAACACAATAAGCTTCGACATTTTCTGATGCTCAAAACTTCTGGGTTGGTCCAACACACCCAAGCTACTATTCAGAGATGTAACAGAGGAGTTATCCCATTTCCTGAAAATTTGAACCGCCGGCACGGTCAACTTTTAGCGTTATCCTGTGGAGCTCCGCGGAACAATTTTTATGCAATTTAAGGTCCTCTTCTCCAAAATAAATGTACTTCAAAACTTGGTTCTGATGCAGTTCTACCTGATCATTAACCAATCCCGATCTCAGGGAATTGGAGAAAAAAAAATTGTGAAATTTCTGGAAATTTTGGTTATTTATGGCCCCATCCAGAATTACCAGAAATTTCTAGAAAAAGTTACATCTGTATGTACTATTTTTATCTTTTAAATTGCTTTCACAGTGCTTCGGTACAAGAAAGAGATGTCTATAGTGATCACTCTTATTAGGAGCTCTTGGGCTGGAGAATATATTCTGCCACGATTTTTATGAGCGAAATCTAACCCTTTTTTTTCTTTTGGAGCAAGTCACTCTTTGAGAACAGTATTTTATTAAGTCTCACACTCTTGAAGAGTGAGATTTTTCACTCTTTTACAGTTTTTTAAAGAAAGCGTGAGGGGAGATACTAAAAGAAAAAATGAAAGAAATAAAAATATTTTTCTTCTTTTTCCATCAATGTTGTGTTGAATTCATCATTAACTCCACACCATTGACTGAAACTATCAATCCAGTTTCAGTTTATTTTGCTTTAGTTGCTTTTTGTCTTTTTAACCAGGGTATGGTAGGATACCAAAAAACTTCTTCACAAATCATATTACTCCAGGATTTTCTAGCAAATCACTGATGATAGTGCTACCATGAAATTAACAAATTACAAGCACATGACTGTGGCTATCAAAATCATTCCCCCAAAGTCGCTATTTCAGCATGTGAAGGACTTAACTCATTGCAAGATGTGAATTGTTATTTTGACATCCAAGTACCATGGCCTTATTGTAGGTATTGACTTATCACCATCCTAGCATCTTTCTGATGCTAGACCGTACGCGGGAGGGCTTACTTGCTTATACAAGACTTCCAAGTCTCTGTAATTCTGACTCACCCATAATTCATTCTAATCCACTCCCTGACTCCGCCTGTCAGGGCTAGAACTATTTAATGGGGTGAAGATGCACTCTTCGAAAGGAAATAGCCCTCATTTTGCGGTGTGAATCAGTCATTATAGATTCCTCCTCCTAAGCCCTTAAGATAAGGTTGGTCATTCACAAGCACATCCAAACAAGGGAAATTATCCAAAAAACTGACAAGGTTAAGCTCGCACAATTACTTCCAGATTTTGTGGCTATGATGTTGGCATGTTACTGCATTTTACTAACCATTTACAGCTAGTAGTCTATGAAGGAAAATCATATTTGATGAGGGTACCGTCAATTTTTTTTAAAAATGGGATTTTTAAAGTCCATGCCGATCGATAATAGACTCGTCCCCAGGGACCCAGATTTTTACCAGGAGGGGTAAAAATTTGGTATCAGAAGAAAGCTACTTTTTTCTCATTTACCCTGTGAAATCTTAGGTAAATTGACGGTTGGTTTGGATCTTATGAGCGAAAATGTGCCCTTTTGGTGAACAAATATTAATTTTCCACGAGTACTCTATGGGATTGCAAAATCCCTTTTTAGCTCTCCATCAAAACCGGGTTGAAATATCGGCGGCGAAACTTTACAGATGGGGTTTTGGGGTGAATTTTTTTTTAAGAAAATTATAATATTTATCAACAGAATTTTGTAACACCCCTCCCCCTTTAAAGTGACAACGGAGATGTCTTTAGATATGAATTTCTGACAAATTGCACTTTCTTGGTTTTGTAGACATCTATCGAGAAATTTTGAAGGTGTATCGGATAAAACCAAGTTACAAAAGAAACGCACAACTTTGTCTTGAACTTGCCCGCTATCGTATTCGTTCCTATCAAGATAAACCGTGCTTTGATTTTCTGTCGTTACACTTGTTTTGTGTTGGTTCCCCTTTGTTAAGTTAATTAACCATACCGTTATTGTGATGGGGACATCACTAAATGCAGCGCTTGGGATGGGGCGTCCAGATATGAAGTGACGTATCGTAATCGTCCCTAGAGAAAACAGTGCTTTGATTTTCTGTAGTACACTTTGTTCAGTTAATTTAACACGAACCCGTTGTGGGAGGGGGACTACTTAAAAGCAGAGCTTGGGATTGTGGCGCAAGAATATGCAGGGACAATGGCATGCTCGCAGGTAAGCGTATGCGGTGTGCTTTGAACAATTTCACTCATGTAGCTCTTTGTTGCCAGAGTTAGTCATGGTCTATCACATCTAGATCAGGTGTTAATCTGCCAAATGTTATACACACATACACTAGCATTCACATGACAAGTGAGCAGGCACCCTGGGTTCCCCTTCGATAGAACCCGGTTTGTCAATTTGTCAAATGTTCTTTTCAAAACAACGGAAGCCAACTTTCTAAATATTGGAGGGAAAATTATGTCCAATTTCCTCAATTGTTTTCCCAAAATTTTCCAAAATTGATTGAAATGTAAAATTTGTCATCTATGGTATAGATGGGTCCCTTTTTGGAACAATGGGATAGGGATCACTTCCAGATTTTTGAAGGCACATCATACCAAAACAAACGTTAGAAAACCCCCTAGATTGGTTGTAATTAGTAAATCATTTTTAGTAGGCAATTAGAGTCTGTCTTAAAATATCTCAGAGGCAATTTCTGCCCTCAGCCACCTTCTTACATATGCTGATTGGCTGGCCAGTAAATGACATCGGTGTGATTTTAACCCATCAGATGCAGAGCTCATGGTTTAAATGCCATGTAGAGCTAGTATAAGTGTGTTCAGACGGGGTGGGCCTACTTTCGAATCGTAGGTTACCAACGAAAATTTAATCCTCTTTAGCGCCTCTTAACAACGACACACGTCCACACGAAACTTAACAACGATTAACCCTTCCAAAGTTACCAGCGAGCGGCCTTCTTTCTGTCATTGGAATAGCGGAAGTAGCGGCGCTCGCGCTGCTGACGGGTTAATTGTTTGAAACCCCGGGAAAACTCAAACCCTGGTAAAAACAATGCCAAAATGGATTCCGTAAGCAGGAGTGGGTTTTTAAAAGCGATATTTGGCTTCTGATTTCGTTTATTATCAACCCATCCGGCAGAGGATTGCAGTAGAACGTGGTTATGCCGATATCATTCCCCATAAACCCAATCAGTGAGAAGCGATCCAGCCCCAAACATGACATCATTAAAAACAAAGGTCATGCATATCATAACGAAATGTAGTTTCCTCGCCACTTGGCATTGGGCCGGTTTACGGCACATTTTTGTTTCGCACTTGCTGTGATTATTTCACGATTGCTCACTTACAAATCATATAGAGTTTCTTTCATCTCGCACAAATAACAAATGAATATGTACTATTTAGATTGAATACCGATCGAATTAATTTTTCTCTCAATAAGATTATGTTGGGATTTCTGTTTTCAAACAACTTTTCAAAAATACTGGACCAGGCTGTGTGGCAAAACAACATGGTACAACGAGGCTGCATGTCCACGGTCACGTGATCGCGAAAATGGAAATCCCTATTTTGAGTTGTCTTCAACTCAATTTTAATTATCTTGCACGGTGGGTTCATCCAGCTCTCGATTAACTCTGCATCTCTCTCTCTCGGACCATTTGGGTTTCCGTGTTCGCTGTTTTTCGGGGCTGTTAGGCGGCCCTAACTACTATTATGATATGCATTCTCAAATAAATTGCAAAAACAGTAACGTACTACAGACAAGCACAAGATCGCTGTCCAAAGTTGATGAACACGCGAGTAAAATTGCATTCTTTTTGGTATCCCCCACGCTACGAAATAAGTTGACCCGCATGTTGTTACCGAGTCATATGAGATATGAGGTCACCCTTAACAACATCGACTCGTGAGTAGCAACTGTTCACACGGCACTTACCAACGATCGATCGCTCGCAAGTACGCGCTACTTTTAGATTTCGTAAAAGTAAAAATGTCGTTGGTACCTCGTTGTTACATTAACAATGATGTTGTTCATACGGTCACTACTCACTAGCTTACCAATGATGACTGTGCTACCAACGATCTTACCCAAACGACTTAACAAACGATCGCGTCGGAACATGCCTATTATGAGCCGGAGAGGAAACCACTTGCAAAGTCAAACACAACCCACTGGGTGAATAGCACTAGTTTACTTATCATACCCCCATCCTATAGTCACTCCCTGCAGTTTGCCTGCTATGGAGGTGACTGACGGTACCCATGTAAGAAGAAGCCACCTAGTGCAGGACCTCTGCCTCTACTCCAAAGGAGTACCTTCACAGGTACTCCCCTACCGGCTGCCTAGATAGTTCAATCAGGTAAGCGCTCGACTCCACAGTTTCAAATGCTCATCATCCATGCTATAGGCATGCCTTCGAGCCCTGGTGAGCTTCAGTCTATCCATTGTAATAATTTCCCCTTGACAAGGACTTCAAACCCTTGGTTGTCTCGCTTTAACCCATGTGGGGTATTTTTGGGAAGCTGGTCCCTGCTGCAATGTTATCTTATCCCCGATGGAAGGGTTTGCTGTAGGGAAAGCGCTATGTCCCACTGCTGCAATCCCTTGAAATGATTCTAAGGTTTATGGTATGGTTGGGCCACAGTAATCAGCGACCATTTGTGAAAGCGCTTAGAGGCCAAGTAGCATAAGGCGCTATATATCTCTCTGCTATTATTACTTTTCGTAGACACATTGAACATAGGGGGGCGCCAAACCTTCCATTGTTACTTTAGCACTTCTGACGCATTCAAGTTAGTAATATCTATATTTGAGTTGAAACATCACCAAAAACCTCTAATATGACATTTTGTTTAAAAACATAACATATGTGACCACAATGTATGGATAAATTATAAATGATCACAGAAGCTCAAGGCCGTTCATTTGCTGGGAGTACCCCGCAGAATGGGTGACTAGTTGTTTAAGCGACGACTGCGGTGTGTACCTATGTGGATGATTACCCACCCCCACTTATCGCAGCTGGCGATGTGGTAAATCCCATTCGGATGGGACTTCTGTGCACTCAACGGTAATTTAAGGTTTTCTCCCATGAAGAATTGGTGGTGTATCTTGGCAGGAAAAGCTATTTACGGGAATGACTGCCTTTTACAATATGAGCCTACTGTTGTATACATTAGCCTGTCAGAGGGCGTTTAAACTAAACAAAAAAACATTCTTTTTTTTTAATGACCTTATGGATTAGAGTTTGGTTTGTTTGGCCATAATAAAAATACATCGGGTCCTCGGACCGCTTGGTCGCCTTTTGGCCTCGCGGTTAGTGATAATAAGGCCTAACATGACCTTGTGACCTTGATATGTGCCCTTCAACCTCATCAACAAATGAGAGATCGCATGTTGCACCTATGACTCAAGTTGGTTCAATTGAACTTCACTTTTCAATGAGGTCAATTTACATTTTCAGCCCATTTACAACTTGACTCACTGCCTTTGACCTTGGTATGTGGACTGTGACCTGGGTAGGTGCCTTTGACCTCATCAACAAATGAGGGAGCGCATTTTGCAACCTATGATTCAAGTTTGGTTCCAATTGAACTTCAACTTTTCATATGAGTTCCAGTTTACAATTTTTCAATTCAGGTTCAGCCTATTGTATACAAACTTGACCTCAATGACCCTTTTACCTTGGCATGTGACCTTTGACCTCATCAACAATGAGGATCCCATGTGCACCTATGATTCAAGTTTGGGTTCCAATGAACTTCAAACTTTTCATATGAGGGCCATTTTAAACATTTGTCAGGCCTACTTTGTAACACAACTTGCCTCACAACTTTGACCTTGGCATGTGACCTTTGACCTCATCAACAATTTTGGGGTGCCATGTTTCACCTGTGACCCAAGTTGGTTTTAAAACCATCAAAGTATGTGGAATATTACATGCAAATGTTAACAAAACCCCTTTTTCACAACAGACATCAACAACAGACAATCATCAACAACAGACAACCACACCAACAGTGGAACAAAGGATCCCTAATGTGTCTTCCTGCCTTAGGGCAGGCTACACAAAACTTGTTTCCCTCCTGTACCATCTTAAAAAGGGGGGGGCACCTATAGGAACTACTTTTCCTAATTGGATATCAATGAGCCGGCCTGTCCCCCCCCCCCCTTTTTAAAATGTAACAATTCTGATAGACTCATTTGTTTTTTTTTCAATAATTTTCCTCATATTTCCAACCTGGCTGGTTTTGTTCAAATAAATGTTAATTTTGACAAATTTTCAGCTCAAATCAGGATGTCCAGGGTAAATTGAATGCATTTTTCCCCGGAAATTAGTAATGTTGTCACTTCATATTAAAGAGGCATAATCACACTAAAAGGGTTAACCATACCCCCTTTCCCCTTTCCTCCAAATCCCCTCCCTCCCCCCTTACCCCTTCCCTTCCCTTCCCTCAGGTAAACAGCCTATCATCACCAATATCCTAGAGCAATTATGGTACCACATAAAAACCCAAGATAACCTTGAAAAAAGCTCATATCACTCACTAACTATGCCAAAGAACCAAAGTACGCGCACATTGCAAGATTGCCCCAAAATAGATGCTAAACCAAACAAAATATGCAAAATTTTGTTAAAGAGTAATAACTCCTAATGACGGAAAAGCTCCAGTTGAATGGGATCAATCCCTGAACGTTTCACCTAGCAATTGGCTTATTTTTAATTAAATCAAACCAACACAAACCACACCACACATCTGCGTGGCGGCAATTGGATTTGTAATGAATCACCTTTAATTTCATCTAAAGCTAAATATTGCAATGGGGAAAGATTGTTCATTGGGTTGGAAGAGGAGATATCTTATTATGCTGTTGGCTGTTATGCTGTGGCAAAACCCTGGGTTTAAAAACCTAACCTAAACTAAACTAACCTACCAACACCAACGTTACATTACCCCTCAATCATTCCCTTAACACACGTAACCTTTCCCTAACTTTTCCACTTTCCCTCCTCCTACTTGCAATTTTTAGGACTAGTATCTTTTTCACTCTTTGATGATACTTCCTAAATTCTACCTTCTGAAGAAATGGCATTGCTCCTAAAGGGAGTATATCGAACCGACATTATAAGCTCACATTATAGCTTTAAGGGTTGCCACTGCAAGGAAGGCCACATGTGTCCACGGCCCACATTGCCCACATGGAAATGTACCATGCACTAAGCCAATTCCACTGAACACACCGAGGAAATTTTAATCCTACGTTGTAAATAAATGAAACAGTGCCTAGCCATCCCTCCCCGTGAAAAATGGGGGTAAAATCAGGAAGTTTGATGCAAATAAGTTGTTTTTTTTACCCTAAACCTTTGTCGTGACGAGACTTCCCCTGACATGCTTTTGTTTTGCCCCCTCACAGCCACAAGGTTGCCTATGCCACTGATAGAAACCTCCAATGAAGGACAATGCTCTTCCCTCTCCCCCCTCCCCTCCCCCTCCCCTCCTCCCCTCCCCCACCATTAATAGGTAGAGTGCATTCCCCCAGGCAATTCCTTGAATAAAAATGGCCAACCCCAAGACCAAACCTTCCCATCCCACCTCTCAATACCAAGCAAGATGACAGTGTGCCCACACATAACACGTATCTGTAACACAATCCAACCCACCATGAATAGTCTGGGCAATACCTATAACATCAAGAAATCTCCGCTCGGGCCAACAAAATCAATCATCAATTAGCTACCACTCATGACAAAGGAGACATTAACCTGACTGTTGATGATCATATGGATTGTAACGCACGGAAAATCTATTTACTTTCAATACATCACAAATCTATGATAACACTGTAAATATCCAGTTCTCTGAACTTGTAATTTACTTACACTGATGATTGAATTTGACTCACGCACATGTTGACATGCCATGAATTTTTCAGCAGTTAATCTATACGAGCCTATATGTGTGTGCAATGAAATGTCACTTATTTTGTGATTGCACAGTCACACTCAGCAAAATGAATGCTAATTTTCTTTAAAACTGTAACCCCCACACCTGAGCTTAATGAGCCTATAAACAATATGTATAGTGATGAAAAGAGCATTCATCAGCATCAGGTGACTATTGCTGCCTAGTCCTTGGACACAGTCCTGTTTTGATCTCAGAGTAGGAATAATGACCAATATACAAGTAAGGACCCCATAAAGGGTTTGATATACAAATCGTAAGAAAAATAATGGCATCTTAATGCCTGTTGCAAATTTTATAACCCAATTTGTGGAACTTTTGCCCAATATCACAATAATTTAAGTAAACAGTTCCCAAACCTAAACTTGGATAAACTCAAGGAAAGTTTGCATAAAATTCATGGTTGGTGGAAGGCAATATTAAGCCTAATTTTCAAGTGTAGACCCCACCCCCAATTTGGTCCAAATTAAATTCTGTATCTAGTAAGCACTTTTTTTTTTTTTTTTTTTTTTTTTAAATTTTCTCTTGAATAAAATTTTTTTTTTTTTTTTTTAAATATATTTAATGTACTTCTTTTTTTTTCTATGAATTTTTTTTTCATCAAGAAATAATAATTTGGGTCATAAAAAAAAAAAAATTTGGCATGTCATGCAGCCCTACTATGTATAATCCAAATACACCTATTTTGGGAGTGTCATTCTGTATACTATAAGTACCTGAAACTTAACAAGTCATATTCCAACAGCGCATGTTTGTGGTTCATGTACATTGCACCCTATATTGTATGAACGCATGCCTTAAAGTGCCCACTTACCATGCCAATCGTGTAGCGGCTTATACACTCCACACACCACAAATTCCTGGTCCTCAAATTCATCAATGAGGGAGTAAGCAGCAGACGTACGTTTCCATGGCAACCGCATCTCAAACCGGTGGGTTAGTTTGCTGGTGTACAGCGATCCACAACTGGCGATGGGCATCTTTGCTTTCCTATCCACATGTAATATTACTAAATAGCCCAAGAGGAATGCGTCAGACGCACCGTCATAAAACTGCACTTTTCAGCTGTACTAAATGCTTAGTCAGTAACTTCACTAAAGGCTGTCACCGTGCAATCATCCATGAATGAGATGGTGCGGGTACGCATACAATATACCATCTTTTTTTTCTCACAACTATGAATCAGATTTTGTAATTGGTGAGGGGAAACGCCTCGGTATCTGCTGGTCGTATCTTTTATTAAGTGATGAAAATTGCCAGTTAAAAGTACTCTGGCTGAGCCACATCCAGCGGTTAATGTCCGAGCAGGGGTTTTCACAGAAACAAATTCTGTCTGAATATCACAAGGTGTTTTGAAAGGCCCTTATCTTTCCAACTGCTAATTTGGCAGCCACAAATCAGTAATATGTGAAGGAAGGTTAATCACATAAATTCATTATTTATATTCTCTCCTTTTATTTAAATTTGAACAAGGTACCAGCACTGTGCACCAACCGTGAAATTCTCTCATTCAAACATCAACGAGTAAACACTGGTTTGGTAAAGTCAACTTGTAGCAAAAATCAGCTACTAAATATCAACAAAGCCGTAGATGCGGAAATGATACCCAAACTGAGGGTAGTCTAAACAGAGCGCAAATGTTGACATCAACACTGGCGGAATCTCAGATGACTCTTTACAATCCTCCCAAAATATATCCGTCTGTCAGTGTGCGGATCCGATGGCGAGACTTGGGTCTATTCTGCGGTGCTCAAAATGAAACGTCACACTTTTGAGCCGTTGACAAGAGGTGTGTGGGTAAAGAGAGCGACGACCGAAGGTGAACCACGACAAGCTGAATGCAGACAATTCTTCACGTGTAAAAAATCACCATCGCCATAGAAACCACAGCTTAGATATAGAGCACTGGCAAAAGGGACAGGTCTATGTTGAGTCTTCTCAAGGTAGATAATAATCTAAGGTGTGGTCTCATCACTTGCGGGTTGCCTTTTCTAGCATGGTACAAAAAGAAGATTCGACGATAGACATGCTATGGACGTGGCTACTAATAGGTAAGCGTGATTATTTGCCGCTACATAGTACATACCCAACACACAGGCCAAGTCAGAGCTGAAGATTGATAACAGCTCTCCGCATACAGATCATGGATGCACTAGAACTAAGTGCCCTCTCTCCCTCTCCGATCAAGCAGTTGTAAGCATGTTTCCTCAAGTGAAAATTCACCCCTGTCCTTCGGCCTCCTTGATAGTGTACTAATAACAATATTAGCCAATGGCAGGATACACTGGAAATGAAAGCATATCCTCTCAACACATCGGATTGCCCCTTCTCAATTCTCCCAGAAAGGCCGGACGAGTGCGATTTCCATCGTACACAAGTTTTCTTTCCTGGTCCAAAGCTTCACACCCAATGTGTCGGTCAGTTGCGAGCTGGCACACACTCGACGTGGAACGCGAGGAGAAACTGAACAAGAAGTTGTGCGAGAGGAATTTTTATACAGCAAACACACACAGCAAAACAGGAAATGAAAGTACCAGTGAGAATCCGACTACAAACATTGAGCTCGCTTGACTTACTGGTTATTAATACATCGGCAATAATGGTATTGGTTATTAAAGTTTCGCATCAATGCTGTAGTCTAGGTAAACAAAACCAAACACCTTTTCAAGTTATTTTTTTAATTGACGTAATCAGGCTTGAGCTCCACTATCTTCTTAACTGCAATGTTTTGGTATGTCTTGCATAATGATACTTCACCAAATACTGTCAGCAAGGCCAAATAACATAAGCTAGCTTGGAATTGTCAATAACAGCTTCCAACATGGATGACATGGCATCTGCGTCGGCCTGGTATACAACTGTGATAAGCTTTGCTCCCTGTTCATAGTCTTACCCCGGCGCTCATCCCTCTGTGAATCTGCCCTGTCCTGCCCCGTGCTTCTGAAGCAGAAATGAGCTGTCACCGGTGGAAGAAATCAACACTCCTAAGATGACAGGTGACCATTACCTTGACTCACAAGGCCAATACAAGATATGGGCAGATTTTACCTCTGCTTGCTTCTTCAACTCCCATTCAAATCAAAACCAGGCACACCTCTCTAAGACAAGGTCTATCTCCCACTTTTAAATAAGTGTACTGCATGAGTAATCAAGGGCTCACAAGAAATTCAGCGCAGGAAATGCTTCAGTAACGGCCCATCCAGTCATTACGGTCACCCCTTTCACTCAAACTAAAAATCCCAGTCGGCTAAACGGCTTTGGGAAATGGTACAATCCCTCGTAAGCCATTTCAATATCATGGCTCATAGATGTGGGTTCACCATATTCGGGTTTCTAATTTCAAATCCTGTCCCTCATCAGACTGTAAAATGATACCACTTAGGAGATTGACAAAGTATTCCCTTATGCTGTGAGCAGCACCAGCAATGAAAAATGTATCACTGCAGCATACCACATTTATGAGTTATAAATAATAGGCTTCTGCTGTTCAGCATCAAACCATAACTTAATCATCAAATGGAGAACCAACAGCTGCGCCAATGAGATAATTGAGTGTTCCCTTGTTTCCCCACAAAAAAAGTTGTTTATGTGGTTTGAATAATTAACCAACCAATTTCTCCAAGCGATTAAACAAGGCTGCTTTTACAATCCATTAGTAAATCAATATAAGGTCCCACTTATATCATGACTGCATCATCAAGTGAAGTAACACTATTACAGTCACTGCAGCCCCACTCCAAAATGTCACTCGATCATGCCAGTTGATGCAAAAATAACACTGCCGAGCTGCTGGTCATCAAACTCCCCCAATTTCCGATAACAATACGAAATGACCTCTCAAAGTCACATGTAACAGAGAAGAGAAATCACAATCCAAATGTTCTCTGCCAAATGAAAAGAATAACCTGAAAATCTCTCAGGTACCAGAAGTCACACCGACAGTCCATATCGCCCGGATCTTTGGTTGTTCAAGAACACAAAAGGTGTAGCGATTAGCTCATCCACACGTGACTGAGGCCTTAGTACTGAAGAGCCGGGAACAGCCTTCAAAATACTTTTAACCCGAGAGCTGTAGAGCTAGAAAAGTTCAAGCGAAATCAGCAGATTGGCCTGCTGACCAAGCAGAGGTGGTAGAAAAAAAATGAATCCCAACATCTGGAATTATTGATGTGTGTCTTGCCAACTAAAATCTGCCTGTGCTACAATTTCCAGCACACATTTGAAACGAAGTAAATTTTATGGCCGCAACTACTCCACAGCTGGGGTTTCGTCCAGGCTGGGGGATAGTTTTGGAAACCACGAGTATCGCAACAATAAACAAAACTCTTTCAATACCTTGGATCAACCAGATATTTGAGAAATTGCAAGAACCTCGCTCGGACAACAGAAAAAACGCAACTTGGTTATAGAAATGTGGTCTAAAGGGGCGATTACAGTGGGATGTAGGAACAATTACACTCAGCGTGAGATTGGATGTGTCGCAGGAGCCTTGCTGGTAACAGCCTCTGAACTAAGGCCAAATGTTGTTTGGCACCCAAAAGGAAACCTAGAATAAACAACCTAGCCAATCAAATTGTTATGTAAATTTAGCACCACACACACACACAAAAAAAACAAAAAAATCAGCAGAGCCCGACCACGATTTCCATTTACAATTTTAAAAAATAACAAACAAACCCAAGAACACTAAAACTACAAGTAAAAAAAAGATCTTGCTATGTCACGGAAAAAAAGCTTTAAAAAGTAGATGTTGGATGCAACTACAAGGGAGAGAAAAATCTGACCAAATGTCCTTAAACATTTTCCCTCCGATATGGCAAACAAACATTTTTTTACTTAACCAAAAATTCAAAATTGCAATGCTGATGATGCTTGTAGACTATGAAACCAGCTTAGCTTGCAATATAACTTTTATGAAACTGCATCACACACAATACCGATATGATGATGCCTCAATTATCACATTTTGATTGATTTATAACGTTCAAGTTACTAACAACTTTGATATCACGCCACACTGTAACAGTCGCTTTCTGTTTCACCCCCATTTCAAAGAATATAGCGAAACAAAATCGTCAGGAATTAAACTTGTTTGGTAGGCATTAACAGATTGTTATTGAAATTCATCAGGAGTGAAGCCCCTTTAGCCATATATTTCTAATTAACTCAAGCAACAGGGAGCAAGTCCTAACCCCACTGGGGCACGGTGACCCAAATATTTTTAAGTGAGATTTTTATGCTTGCAATTCTGGTTTACTTGGTAAGATCACGTGAAGGTTAAGATCATGTTATGAAGTTCACAAGAAGAAATCACAAAAACACCCCCGGATCAAACAGCCGTCTTTTTTTTGCATCGAAGATGCTTTAATTTTGAATGGCGATACGTTCATGTGGCATTATGGTGGCCCTAGCTTTGTTTAAAAAGTGCTGTGGTGAATGTATAATTCCATTTAGTTGAAAGAGATGTTATGCCCGTACATCCTGAATTTTTAAGGTTTCCTTTCATATGGAAGCATGTTAGATTGTTACAAGTTGGCCTGTAGCTGATAGTGCAATCGTGTTTCTGATCGCGTACTGAAACGTATCCTGATTTGTTATTTTGTGATGTGTGTTGTAGGAAGAGTCCGTTCGATGCGTTCTTTCTGTACCACGATCTTGTGTATAGTAGATTTGTAGATGGCGTGTATGACTGATATGTAAGGCGCCATCGAATTTAGGTGTATCCAAATCACTGGTCAATTCGTATTGCATATAACGAATGTGATTTTGTATTGACTGGAATGAAGTGCTGAGGTAAAATATCACTGTGCAATTAAGGTGTATATTTATATTGCATTATTTTGTTTCGTTATGTGAAAGCGGATATACCCACATCTTTGTAAAATAATTTTTGAAAAGCACATAGTCGTTGTTTTTGATAAGAACCCTGGTGAAACGGTGACGGGATAATGATGATGGGGGCGAACTGTGTTTAGTTATTTTTGAATATTTGCTTAGTACCAGTCTGATACCGAATTGGCCTAGCGGGGGGACCGATATTCAAGCCAGATTTTTTTTGTATTGAAAATAGCATACCGTGCCATATACTGTGCACTTGGAAGTTACGCTTGTTAAGTATTACTATATTATTACTGAAAAAGGTGGTTATTGCTTTAGAAATAATGCTACCAATTTATTTTGGTAAGAATTAATTACTTACTTAGTGAAGAATTTGGAGTGAAGTGGTCATCAAGATGCCCGGCCCTACTTTTGTGTAATTAAACCGTATTACCTAAGCGGAAGAATAGCTAGGAGCTATAACAAATATTTCGCAAGAAAACTTTAATGTGATATTTAGTGTATAAAGAAATAATGTTAAAATGTACAATTCATTTGCACAAAATCAATGTATACAGCAGTTATAATTTGACAGTAGAATCGTGTTTTTGGAATTATTTGGGACGCTCATTAACAAAATATCGCATGAGTAAATTGTTGGTTACATCGACTTATAGACAGTAGACTCCACGTAAAACTTGTTTTCTTAAGTTGAAGGTTTGAAATATTTAGGATCTATTTAATTGAAAACTACCCACAATGTTCAGTAGCTGAAACAGCGATATCCCCCAGACCTTCTATAAAACCTATACAAGACTGGGCTTCTGTGGTTGGTTAAACAATCAGGAATATTTACAGTTTCAATTTGCCAAAATCAAAACACTGAGTACTAGTACTTTCAACCATTTTGCAACCTCACATAAGAGCAAGCAGACTTTCATGCTGTCTGGTTACTTTTGATTTGGTGTCTTCAATGGTTTGATTATGAAATGGGGTGTCAACATGCAAATAGAAGTCAACGACCTTGCAACTCGTGTTAGAGAAGGCCATTTGAGAATACAACCGTGTCTCGACAAATGTTGTTTTAAATATAAATTCGTATAAACGTTACCTCTCATCGTTAATGCAATTGGAACTTATGTTTTGATCGTTGTGGACTATCTGAAATTAATGTTCTTATGAGAGTGGCCATTATCATTCCGGATTTTTGGTACTGTTGTGAGTCATGTTATATTATGCGTTAAAGGTGCAACGAGAGATTTCAATACAGGTTTCCTAAAAATATGACAATTCTGATATTTGCACTAGTCTAAAGCTTTCATATCAAAAATAATCCCACCTGAAAGCTAAGCTGAGAACTGTTTCTTTGGTACAAAATTGAATTTGTAATTTCGTGATAGGAGGTAAATACGAATTCAGCAATATGTGTTCTATTGAAATATTAGCAATCAACTCACCTTTGTTTTCATTTCAGTTATTTCTAGAGCCCAATAAAGGTTGGGGATTTTATGAGTGTCCTAATCTATTTAAATCACTACAGATCGCATAAAATACGGGACTTAAATCTCTCGTTGCAACCTTTAACTTTAGCCAATGCAAATGTCCATTGACCACGGGAAAGAACGCCAGCAAATAACGAATATGAGCCTGTACGTGTACCTACCAACAAGGAATGTGTGTATTTTTTGGGTATGTTGCTGGTAGACAGTGTAAAGCAATTGCGCTCATATTTATTCAATCTTAGTTCGTCAGTAAAAAACTGGAATGGTCGAAAAGGTATTACATCCTAGTTTGAAGACTTACTATATTCCAAATATTCTAACAAACTCCTAATGGTATAGCTGTAGATATCTTTTACATAGATCTTCCGCTTCCACGAACTATCACCTGAATGAAAGTGGAAGTCCAATTGTCACCACACTTTGGTCATAGGTACAACAGGAAACTCATATTTTACGAGGTTAAAGGTCGCATATGGAGGTTATAAGATTGTAAATAGTTTGGTTGGTTTACTCGTTGTTGTAGTGAGTTAATTCGATCAAGGATCATGTATGCACTCTAAACTTCCATTATGTTGCGCTCTAGAACTTCCATTATGTTCCTAATTTTTAAAGATCACACTAAGTAAAGGTCATTACTCCTGTGAACTAACTTATTACACTTATATACTGGGGATGTTTAACAATACATGATATGCAATTCATGACTGTCCAATTCCATCACAAGCATGTGTATGTTATTGGCAATGTAAATATCCCATTCTATTTTAATAACAGATTTCCTCTTAGCTTCTTGTTTGTAATAATAACGGTTGCACGTCTTGCTTATAAATATTCATACACATAATTAAATGCAAATTAACACAAAGTGATGTAGTCAGCACTGTATCTATAGTTCTACAACATAAACCAAAAACAACTATTAAACTGCCTTAAAAACAAATGCACCCCAATAATAGTGATATCAGAATGTAAACAGACAAATAATCAAAATTCATTTCCAAAATATCTGAAGAGCTATCTTAGAGTGTTGATTACTACCAAAAAGTACATGTACTAATCAGCCGTATGCAAAATGCAATTCTAGTCCTGTTGCAAAATATCTTATATTGCCAGTGCAGATGAAAATATCAGCTTATACTTGTGTATTAGCTGTTGCTATTTTTCAGCTCACTCTAAAGATCATCAAAGTTATGAACATTTTATACGTCGTACTATTACCACATACTGTCAAATTGTCGCGTTTTCTTGTTTGAAGAACAGTACGCATTTTTTCTTGAATATATCCAAAAAATGTAAAAATTAATTAATGCAATATAATGTCTGTAACAACTGTTTCAACTCGTTATCCAAAGGCAAAATGTCACATACTGCAATAACAAATAATAATTGATGCTGGAATTGTTCCACGGTGGTTTGAAAGACTTGCATCAGTGAAAGACGTTTTAATTATTCACATTCGAGAAGAGACTATGTGTTACTCTTACGCAGGAGGTCAATAAATATACACGATTTTGCTATACAATTTTTCCTTATTTCCTAGATTTGAATTCGCTTTTGGCTGTTAGGTTGGGCATGTCCTACCCCCTGTCAACACTAGCTCAGCGATTCTTGTCGTTTTTTTAAAGACTATTCTTGTTCCGATCGTAGGCAAGATTTTTACCTGCTTTGGTATAATATGTTTTGGACTCTACGCTCAGCATTTTAACAGACTGACAAAAATTTATGTAGGCCTATGCTTTGAACTTCCTTGCAATTTCATATAGGAGGCTACAAAAATGTAGCTTCTCAAAGAACGAACAAACCATACCACATATCCTCCTGTTTTAGCGCACAACCGCAGGGCTTAAAATTCAATAGCTGCCATGTGATACAATCTGGTTAGTGTGCTGCCAATATTAGAAAACTCTCTCACTTTTATCTTTCTTGTGTCCGTGGCTCTTGAAATGGCTCTACAGGTGTAGCTTGGTGTCGCCTTCAGAATCATTTTAAGGGCCACTGACCAAAGATTTGGCATAAAGACTTTAATAGAATGGTGGGTGGGAATTCTGACAAATGGCAGCTATTTGAATCTTACAATCAGGGCAGGAAAAAGGCATATTTCCCGGGAAGATAGTCAATTTCACATGGACTTCCCACCATATTTTTATGAACCTTCTTTATTTATATTTGAAAGTCAAGATTTCCCTCCCAATTGTCACATTTCCTCGAAGATCTTCCGTAGATTCCCTAAACTTTTCCCACAATGCTTAAAATGATATGTTTGTAACATGGCCATACTCTCCTTTTCCAAATACTTGCAATAATTTATATCAAAAAACTAATTTTTAAATTGTTTAGGTACCACAAAAGCCAACTCTGATAAATTTGCTCTTACACTATTGAACAGTGTTTAAAATTAGTGTTTTTTTTTTTGTTGAGGCAAGTACATTTCGACAAGAGACAGAACCATTGATAACATCATTCAAAGCTAGACAAGTCTCAGCATCCTACTTGGCATCTTTGTGCACACACAGCTTTTAAACTCTTAAATTTCTGGTATATATACCGTGCACAGCTTTTCAAACTCAAATTCTGGTATATACCTTGGACAAGAGAACACTTACAGGTGCAATGGTTTAGGAAAACTGTAGAAGGGGGGGCATCATGAGGGAAAGTAAGTCTTCAACTCTGGTTTCACCAGATTGATAGATAGGGGGTAAGGTTTGGGTTAAGATATAAGATTACATTGAGCATTATGGAGAGGGCAAATGTGAGAGCTAGGTTTGAAACCTGAAAGCTCTAGGGTTATCATGGCCTGATTAAAAGTAAAACAAAAATTTGTTGAAGACCACTAACGTGAATTTTTTGATAAATCTCAAGCCCCGCGCCCGTGTTACTACTTTCAAGTGAAAACCCAACAATTCTGAAATGCCACTACTGATAATGACAATTTTTTGCACAATAAACATGAATCACATATACAACTTTATAAAAAAAAACTTTTGATACCACTTCCAGTAATCACATTTTAAAATATGTCTATGTTGCACAATAATCCATGTGGTAAATGCATTTTATTATGCATGTGATTCCATAGAGATGACTAATTAGTGCCTAAAATTCCCATATTCCGGTTTATTGAGGTCATCTGGTGCTTCACACCACCTCCAATTCAAAACCCTTATACTAAAATTTAGGCCGGTATTCTGGAAAGGGCTTTAACTTTGGACCTGGGTTTAAAAGCCGGGTTAGTCCTACATGAGTGGACTTTTTTTTTCCTTCCAACATACTCTAAAATGTTCTGTAACAGGATAAGAAAAGAGGATGGACCATGGTCGGCCGGTTCGGGCCCATCCTGAGAATTTCTTTCACCCCGGTTTTACATTTAACTTTCAACAATATATTTGAAAGAATAAAGATCCGACTCATGTAGGAGTAACCTGTTTTAAACTCCAGGTCTAAAGATCGACTCCCTTTCAGAATACAAAGCCTTATATTGTCATCATCAACATATATTTACCAGAATCTGGCATATGACCAAACCTGTCTGTGATAACATTACACTTCGCTACAGCCCCAATTCGATTCCAACCAGATATTATCAAATTCAGTTTAAAAAAGCATGTTGCCTAACAGTACATTGCTATTCAATTTCCACTTGAATTCTAAATTTGATGTTACTTCTAAAGTTCTAGTCATCTTTGCTTGCATAGTAATACTCAGCTCTGCATGTCGGTACTTATAACTTTAACTGCATTTGTCAAATTGTGTCGCCACTACTGCTTTAAAATAAAAGAGACGATTTGCATGTGTCAAACAGCTCTCTGATTGAAATTAAAAAATACTGAATTCAATTGATATTGAATTCATATCTTTTGATAATTATTTTTTAATTTTTTTTGTGAACATCCCAGCCCTTTCCGCACTTCAGCCAGTCTGAGAATTCAAGTAATACCTGTCCTTATAAGAATCAAAATTGAGTGTGACTTTCATTCACGTTATTTAAATGAAAGCAACTAAGCAAAGCAAACTTTTCTTGTCAAATATATAGTCTTGTGTTCGATCGGGTTTGTTGACCGTGGACGCATTCGGGTTTTAACACTCTGAGTTTTATCGAGGGTCTCGCGGAGTTTTATCCCACACCCTACACCATAGCACCATGGTGCTGTACTCAGCAGGTTATTAATATTGGCACAACACCACCCTGGGGCGCAACATTTTCTATTTTGCAGATATTAATCTTGGAAAGTCCCCCCCCACATGAGCATAAGTAAGAGACTTTCGGAGTATCACCCCGGTTTTAAAACATTTATGTATTTTTTATTCCCTTTCTGTATTTGACACCCACCCCCCCGGGGGTCACAACATTTTCCACATTGTGGCGATATTAATCGTGAAAAGTTTCACACACATGAGCATAAGTAAGATACGTTTAGGGAGTAGTACCCCCCCCTGGTTTGGCATTATATATACAAATATAGACTGCTCCTGAGGGAGATGGTGAAGAAATATTGTCCACCAGATGATCTTGGAGACCAAGGGCCTACTATTTGGAGTAGGCCCGCAGTCTCAAGATCATCAAGGAATGCCCCCTTTAAATAATAAATAAAAATCGCCCACATGACCTTTCACCCAACTCTGTAAACACCCCATATAGGCCTTTGGGTCAGTGTATGTCTCTTCTGATCACATTTTTGGTGATTATAAGCAATTGATTTTGGCACTATAAGGACATGATAGATTTCAAAGAAGGCACCTTTAATTGGCCCACACGACCTTGGACCCAACTCTGTGAAATCCCGGTATGTGCCCCTTGGTTCAGCACGCGTTTCTTCTGACCAAGTCCAGAGATTATAGCAATTGATTTGTGGCACAAAAGTAATTTATAGATTTCAAAGTAATGCCCCTTTAATTGGCTCAGTGGACTTTGACCCAAAACTGTGAACACCCCATGTATATTGGGTCAACAGTTATCTGACCAATCTAGTGTTATAGCATGATTTGGGCACAAAAAAGGAATTTAATAGATTTCAAAGAATGCCCTTAAATTGGCTCAATGACCTTGACCCAAATCTTGAACCACCCATATGGACCTTTTGGGGGGTGTCAGCGGTTCTCTAACCAGTCTATACTATTGATATAGCATTGTTTTGTGCACAAGAAGGAATTTTATAAGTTTTGCAAAGAGGCCCCTTTACGGACCACGTGACCTTTTACCCAACTCTGTGAACAACCCCATATGGACCTTGGGTCAGCGGTTCTTCTAAACCAAGTCTAGTGATTGGATGGATGATGGATGGATGGATGTGGATGGATGGATTGATGGAATGGAGGATGATGGATGGGATATGGATGGTATGGAGGATGGATGGGATGGATGATGGATGGAATGGATGGATTATGGAGGATGGATGGATGATGGATGGATGGATGGATGGATGGATGGTGATGGATGTGTGGAGGATGGATTTGGATGGATGTATGGATGGATGGAGATGGATGGATGGATGGATGGATTGATGGATGATGGATGGATGTGATGTATTTTTTATGCATGGTTGAATGGATGGCTGGGATTGATGGTATGATGGATTGATGGATGGATGGATGGATGATGTATGGATTTTATGATTGATTGTATGGATGGCTGGATGGATGGATGATTGGCTGGATGGATGGATGGTGGATGGATAGATAGATAGATAGATAGTAGATAGATTAGATAGGATAGATAGATAACTAGTCCGCACATTGCCATAACATAGCTTCTGCATGAGCTAAAAACTTAAAAACTTGGGGGTGAAGCTCAAACTCCAGACAACACCCAAGGTGTTTGTTTTGGGAAGAGAAGATTTTCAATAGCTTCCCACAATGCATTGCTTTCCAATGGAGATTTTTGTACATGTACTGCTTGGGAATCGTTAGTGATGAAACATGGCTAAATTGACAGTACTGACTCACAAACCTCACCCTTGCATTTTAAGAATGTTCAATCTACCGATTCACATGACGTACCTGTTTAGCTATTGATATCTTCTCTTGTTTTTGGGTGTCGTTCCCATGTGCACAGCTTCCGGTATGTTGACTTCCGTTCTACACTCCGATATGAGAGACGTAGTAGAATGGTCAGGGGATGATTTCAGAAAGTCTTTCGGACATCGTGTGGACGCAATTTGGTGTGAAGTAAATTAAAAGGATTAAGTGTTTCACCCCGGAGTTTCAAACCCTTTGGAGTTTTGTGACCGTGTAACATGGCTATCTTCAACCACGTGGAAACTGCTGTGTTAATCCAACTTTCCTGCATTGCAGAGGGGGAAACCCCAACGAGACTACCAGCTCAAAGGCCATTAGCTAATTTGTTAACTTAATTACTCATGCCGTGCATGATTAAATAAGCAATCACAATGTAACACCAGATTTGTGTTTTGTTTTTGTTTCTTTTCTTCTCACTTTTGTTTTCTTTTCATGCATGGTCTTTGGTCACATGAATAATCATTTGAAATAGGATGATAAAATTGCATGCAGTCCTGTGTGTATTTTACAAATCACCATATCCAAGTACCATTATATTTTAGATAAATAAGTTCTATAATATTTTGATATACACTTCTTATCTAGAATATCTATAGATTTCAGCATGCATTATTTTTCACTGAACAGGTCCACAGATATGCATGGTCAGCAGATAATTCACATGGTCATCAATCATGCAAAACTTTCCTCAGATCATGCACGCGGGTCATCAGATAATGCCAACGCGGGTCCCAGATATGCAACACACGGGGTCATCGTACTGCACGCGGATTATCAGATAATGCACTTCAAGAAGAAACTAGAAATACGGTCAATCACTTAATATCTACTTACTTACTGCCAATATCAAGAATATGTCTCCATCATTTAATATACCCTCCCACAACCTTTATTTTCTGCATCTATGGTGTCAGACTCCTAAGTAATGTAAGTCCAGAAATGAACTACGATGAAGAACAATTTTTTGATCATGGTGCCAAGTCTTTTCTACTCAAAAGCCTTACTTAAGACTAGCCTTCTAACACACCCAAATATTTTTGTCACCAAAATGGTCATGTCAGAGGGGCCCATATTACTCTGATGCATAGCATATACAAGTTGAATATCACCCTCTTCCGCTCCCCAGTCCCGAATTCCACAACTCTATATACTTCGTCCGGTCTGATTCATAGCGCTTTTGCGTCACATTTTTGTTCATGCTATTGTGCAACCCGACTTTGTACGCTTGCTATTTAGATACGGCTTACGGTACTGTCTACGGCGATTCACACTTTAAGATACTGCGTGAAAGCTATGATGTGATGCACTCCTTAGATCAGGCTGGACGAAGTATACCTTAATTCCTCCACCCTCCCCTTGGTATGTCAGCAGACAAAAATGAGCAAACCTTCTACAGATTAATTAAGGCCTAGTTACAAAATTTCACTTCACTGGATCAAATTGAATCTTGACTATTCTTATGTTGCTCCGTGCATTTTTCTTCACAATTCAAATTAGTCAACAGCACACCCGTATGATATTTGAAACCAAACTTCCAAAACTTTTCCTTCTCAAAAACTTGTGTAACATCATTTTGATTGTATTACATACATACCTACATCTTAATAAGAGAATAGACGTCTTTCTGTAGATCTTGCACCACCAATATTTCAAATATGACTCTGGGTGGATTCAAATGTAATACTCGAGTTACTTTCACTAACCATTTTCTCTGCGGCCCACTTACATACAGGTATTATTACCATGACAACAATGTTTTATTGTTGTAGCTGATTTTATATCGCTTTCATATTATTTCATGCATCCTGGTCTCCTTGGAAGTGAATGATCTATTCCGAAAGGCAAACGCTATTCGCCGGACTAGTCTGGCGAATAATACCGCAAAGTACGCTATTCGCCGGACTAGTCTGGCGAATAATACCGCAAAGTCTATTCCCCGGACGGTTGATCATTTCAATTCTCCCAACTTTATCGTGCATAAATTATATTTCAAGTCAATTCTCCATACTTCCAACAAATCGCCGGACGGGATACTGCACCCACTTTTTCTGCACCCAGTTTTGCTCAGAATTCAGCATCCTTTACGGAATAAAGTACAGCATCACGTGCACTTCATTCCGTCATTAAGGCTGCTGAATTCTGAGCAAAACTGGGTGCAGAAAAGTGGGGTCACAAAATGTACCAACCCAAATAATCGCACAGCCAAGATATTAACTTTCTTGGAGGCGCTAGTGAAAAACCGCAAGCGAAGGAAGCCGGGAAAAACTTTGCAAAATAGCGCCCGCATAAGTTTGTCCGGTAAATAGATTTCACAACAGTAATTCGCCAGACAAGTCCGGCGAATAGTCACTTCCATTCCGAAAAGAGAGAGCTAAAATAAACATAACTACCAAAACAAAATGAACAATAACATGCGATATGTCTCTGGTTATTCTTTTATTAACTATCAGATTTAAAACAATCTGTACTGCATTACACTGTACTGTACTGCACTATACTGTACTGAATTGTATTGTATTGCCTTGCATTGCACTGCACTGCACCGTACCGTATGGACCTGTAGTGTATACTGTATTGAATTTATTTGGTAGACTTGAATACTTTATCTCATTGGTTAATAGAAGAAAAGATTTCAGTAGCTTCCCACAATGCATTGCTTCCAATGGAGGATTTTGTACAGGTACCGATGTGAATCGTTAGTGATGAAATATGACAAAATTGACAGTACTGATCACAAACTTGCATTTTAAGGGTGTTTCATCTCTAACGATTCACATGACTACCTGTACAAAACTTCCAAAGGAAGCAATGCATGTGGGAAACTACTGATATCTTCTCTTGGTTAATAGGTTCATTAATATAGTTGGGAGAGCAACAAGATCTCTAGATATCATTTCTAAATAAATAGCACTATATTTTTGTTGATTCATACAAAAACATCAAAGTGAATGACACACTATATTGAGTCACATGACCTTATATTACACAATTTTAAATCCTTTTGAATTGTGGGATTACATCCATTAAAGCAATAACAGCACATTTTTGAAGAGCCCCTCCAATTTTCAAAATTTGATATTTTTGCACAGTTATGTTGGTAATTGTCTAGGAAACTACACCTGCGAACGAGAATGCTCAAAAATGCGTATTTATCATAAAATAAGCGATTTTGTAATTAGAATTGCATGGGATCCCAGATTGTACTTAGCCACAGAGCTGGAAATGCTAAGTTTATGCCCGTCTATGATGAAATAGTGCCACCTCAAGATAATGACCTCTAGCTCTAACTTGAATTGCCTGAACCAATAAAACAACTAACGGATGAGCGTAGACGCGTACATGGCGCTATTTTCATGGCTATTTCATATTGGAAGGCCGTTTCGAGCAGCCGTTGAATTATTATCGGAGATCTCTGATAATAATTATTCTAATTACAAAATTCCTTCGGTTGTGACACAGAGACATTTTCGAGTTTAACCATTCACAGGTATAGTTTACTAGTCAGTTACCAATGCAACCGTGTAAAAATCTCAAATTTTTTGAAAAATTGGGCACTCTTCAAAAAAAAATCTGGTTCAATCAGGAAAATAAATAAGCATAATGGACAAAACAACTTAAAGACAGGAGATAATGACATTTAGTTCTTATTATTTCACCAGGCCAGTCAGCCACTTCTAGATTCATCACATGCTCGGATCTTGGAGTGACTGCACTTCCGGTTACCTTTTGATGAGAGTAAATTTCCTATGATAACATGCATGTGATTAGCAAATTACAATGGACTTTGAATGCTACTCCGTGACTTTTTTCACATAGGAATCTGGTAATGGGGACAGAGAATTGGTGGAAGTGTGGTAAAAACCTGGTACTAGTGGTAGTGTTTGAGACTGAGACAACTAGTGTTTCAATTCTGTGCCTAATGTATTTCCGACAAGTCATCGATGTATATGCCCTATACCACCATAAACAAAAAAACCTGTTTTGTTTAATGGATCATCACATTTCTTTAAGAAAAGCTTATTCCACAAATTTCAGTTGATTTTGATAATGTGTTATGAATAAATGTTTGTATCAAAGTGTCCCATAAGCTGCAAATTTCTTTGTTTTGGAGAAAAATACATGAAAATTGCGATTTTCTTGAGTTAAAGGTGCATTTTGTGATTCCAGCCCCTCCTGTTTTATTAAAGCGGCACTGGCACATTTTCACAAAATATGAAATTTCTTCAATTTGCTCTCAAATGATAGTCTAGGCCATTGGAAGAACAGAGATACATTTTACACATAAAAACAACATACCCCAAAACAGATAGGGACATTGATATGAGGATAAAGACATCCAGGTAATTTGTAGGCCAACTTTTAAGTTTTCCATAACTTTAATCAACAAATGTGTATATTACATGAATATATTTGACTCGTACTCACTGATATTAAAACCACAAAGGTTATAGACCGATCAAACAGTGTGCATGGCGTGGGAAACATGCATACGATGTGCGTGTTCTTGTGTTAAACGCCATTTTCGTCGTCTGCTGAATTTAACGTCGCCGGCGACGTTTAATTATAAAATCGTTCTGTTTACCCACAAGGAAGCTGATTTGGTCTTAATCATTTCAGGTGAGGGCTTTTGTATATAAAAGCCTTACAACCATGCAAAAATATCGATTTTGAAAAATCTTGAGGGCGCACTATTTTTCAAATGTGCCAGTGTCTCTTTAATTGTTCACTAGATATCCTTGAGAAAAGCTTATTCACAAAATTTGAGTTGATTCCGATCTTGCTATTTTGTGTTATGAGCAATTGCTTGTTTCCCACGGTCCCATAGGCCACTGTGCTGCAATTTCTGTGTTTACGGACAGAATTGCAAATTTCTTACAGATGCGACTGAATTTTCACATAAGATTAGGAACACATGGATTACTAATGTCAACAGTTCAGACGATATAAAAATCTCAACTTTCTTTAGGTAAATCGGGGCACGAGGTTGTGGATCAAGAAATGCCCCTTTAAACCAATATGCATGTAAGATTAGGCACACATGCCATACTGTAACTGATCAGATGATAAAAAATCTCAACCTTTTTTAGTTCAGTTGGGAGAGACCATGCTGTCTGTGAATCATGAAATGCCCCTTTGAAATGCAGTTCTGTTTATTCATAATTTTTACATCACAGCTAACAATAGCATAACATGCAGGCACAGCGAATGGGAAAACCAAAGCAACAGGTGCATGCCAAGTTCAATGCACCATGTTGCCAGCACAGTGTGATATTGCAATAATATCATAGCCAGTAAAAAATGTTAAGGCCAAGTAAAAAATAAAATATGTTTAGTGTGCAGGTCTTTGAAAAAAGGGAGGAAGAGGGACTTTTTATTTTTTATTCACAAGTTGGTGAAAATTTTCCTATTTCATCATATAGGCCATATACAGACTTTTCACATGACAGCAAGAAACAACCCAGGCCCATAACCAGAATTTTTTTAGGGAAGGGGTAATTTTGTTCAAAAGGGGGTCTTTTTCCTCAAATTCGCCCATCCCCTAAAGGGATGGGCGCAAATTTGGCAAAAGTGTACTTTTTACCGAAATTTAAACCTTTTTTGACAAAATAGCATAAAACTCCCTAATTTTTTGGCTTTTTGGAATTTCATGGGGGGCATCCACTCCCCCTCGCCCCCACATATTATGGACCTGAAATAATCTAACCAAAATGGAACATACATAGTCATACACCTATGTAGGCCTACATACATACACCACACAGGACTATGATATCATAAGATCAGGGGGATAATAAAAGCCAGGTGGATAAAAATTGATATTAAATATTCCTGACTGCAAGTACTCAACCTACACCGTAGCCAATGAAACAACAAGCATTTCAACAAACTAGTTCAAGCATCAACAACAACCAGGCATCAACCAACACAATGCATCAATAGGAATTAGAATGACACATGCCACTAGGCATTCTCTTTAACCTCAATTAATTGCATCCTCCATAGTAATGCACAAATCCAAATCCTGATGAATTACTGGCTAAGATTTGCTGAAGGGAAAACAGGGAGAAAAGCATGGGATGTACATAGACAAATTCTTTTACATGAGCGCACACAAATTTGTCAAAATAGCCCAGAAATAAATTGACATAGAAATGAACAGTTGTCTGGCAGCAAGGACATGATGTTGTCAAAATCAATGCCATGATAGCCTTTCTAACCTTCAACTGAAAAAGATTTTAGCCTAGCAACAAAGAACGATCTTGTAACAATTCCTGTGCGATATCCCAAAAGACACAGCAAACACACATATTCTAGACTTCAATTTTAAGTACATTTCCTCTAGGCTTAATTTCTTGTCCACCCCTTTTGCTACTCTCTAAATGTAAACGAGTGAAAATTTCACTCCCCAAAAGAGTGAAACTCTTGTAAACCACTCCAAAATGAGTGGTCTGTACTTAAAAAAGAGTGAATTTCCACTCAAAAATAGTAAAAATCACTCCAAAAAGAGTGCATTTCCACTCGTTTGAGGAGTTAAACGAAGGACAACACTTTTGAGGAGTGAAACGAAGGACAACACGAAAACGAGTGGAAATCCACTCTTTTTGGAGTGATGTTCACTCTTTAAGAGTGTGAATTCGCTCTTTTTAAGTACAAACCACTCATTTTAGAGTGGTTTAAAAGAGTTTCACTCTTTGGGGAGTGAAATTTTCACTCGTTTACATTTAGAGAGTACTTAACTTACCTAGAGGAATGGTGCACATTTGTCAAGAGCTCAAATTTACTTTTCTGTGTTGGTAGTGAGCCAACTTTTTGTACTTAGGGGGTGGTCATTTATTTTTTTGGGGGGGAGATTCAACTTTTTTCCAGCACTTGGAAAATTTCATTTAATTTGAATTTTTTGCATTCCTCCTTATTTTCTGAAATTTCTCAATTTAAAAAGTTCAGATTCCCCCTTCCTCGTTGAAGAACATTTTCAAATTCCCCTCTCTTGCTCAAAAAGAAAAAAAAAACAGATTCCTCCTCAAATCCTCCCAATTCCCCTCTGGTAAATGATTCTTATTCTATCCCACCAGTACTTTTAAGTCTGATAGCATACAGGGTGACCCAATACAAACTTTACCCAAAATGAATGGGTAAAGTTTTTATTGGGTCACCCTGTACAATACCATAGCTCAGCCACATGTTCGCATCCACCAATTCCAATTGATTTTGTCAAGTCCATGTTTGGCCATGGAAAACAGGTTTAGCATTTAAAGGTGCTTGTTCCGATTTATGTGTATTGTGTTCTCTACTTGGTATGAGAGTCTGGCACTTGCACATACACCCCATCAAGTACCGTGGGAAACAAACTTGCGGTTTTGATGGTAGACGCAATAATGCATGTTGCGAAGTCCTATTCAATACTGTGCTAATATTGATGGTTAACCACTAAAACGGCGGGGTTTTTTTTATATCTTGGGAATGAAATGGATTTGAGGGCTCAAATTTCAGGATGACAATGAGAAAAATACGGCCTTTCATCTGATATCAAAATCGATACTACTTCCGGGTAAATCAGGGGGGTCCCAAAGAGGATCGGAACACGCACCTTTAATTTAACATAATAACCAGCTTTTATTATGCACTGATTCTGAAATGATCATAGCACAGCAAAGAAAAACAACCAATATAAATAAAACACTGCACGAAATTACTGAGATGGGTAGAGGTATGTGCTTTCAAAGCAAATTTTAAACTGTCAATGGTGCGAGCCTCACGAATGCAGTGGGGAAGAGTGAGGAAATCCCTCATCAGGAAATACAAGAATTGTGCCACAAGTCTACTAAACACCCTCTTACAGCAAAACAAATCTACAAATGATACAGCCAATTATTAAAATTCACACCCAAAAATGCAGGAATGAATAATCTCTTCCACATACATATAGTTATTTTTGTAAACATCAGACTTGACAGGTAACGCTGCCAGCGGTTTTAATCCGAAACAAGACATGGACAGATTTATCTTTTTTCCCTTTCTGTCTGTTCCCACCAGTGGCAACATTTGAATAACAGCTGAATAAAGAGGCAACTTTTCATCTTGTACATGTCCAATCCCTGGCCCAGAGGAAGATTTCCATACAGCTGCTGTATATTTTGTTGTTATTTGGCAGAAGTCATAACTGGTCATTTATATGCCATCCTATATTATATAACGTTCTTTGCACTGATAAAGCAATAAAAATAAACTTGTCTTTATTTCAATAGTTATTTGATTTTTGATTACCTCAAAGTGCATGCAAGAAATTCAATTATAAACATGAATCTGTGGACATGGGCACCTACCTACATGTACACCTACATTTGCAGTTCACCCAAACCAAAGAAACCCATACACACACACATACGGTTTATTCTATCAAATATCAGCATATCAGCCAATTAAAGACAT
>JAMKCH010005261.1:0-61186 GCA_023653785.1 Ophioderma brevispina | reverse complement strand
CTATAGTGGGAAAAAGGGGGGGGGGGGGGGGGGGGGCGGATTTATAGAGTGTTTTCGCACGCTGAAATCTAGAAGAGAATAACTACATGCTTCATTCGCGACTTTTATCTTGACCTATACGGATCTATAATACAAATCTTTTCTCGTCAAACTCCTCAAACAGTTTTCTAAATCACCTTCTAGAAATGCACCCCTGTATTTCGTTTGCCCATGCAATCCTATGGAAATATTCATGAAGATAATTACTTCCGGGTTAACACATAATCCAACGCACCTCGCGCAGACGCCGACCGGCGAATAGGGTATGGCCACATGTAATCATTGCAATAATAAAGATTTCTCCACAGTCCGCAATCTGACCAATCATCCCCAAGGACACGATAACATAATGCATACATTGCGAGATTTGACGGGATTCTATTGAGCTTCTACCGCACCGTTCTTACTATCTTATTAATGAAAGAGGGAAAATCACCCGATTTCGGAATCTTTTAAATAACTCTAATCGAGTGGCTTTAGCTCTAAAAGAGCGAGAAATGCCGCCTACACCTTGACTCTCGGTTAACTGAGCTCACTCTGTTACTCGAGTGGCTCAAAATGCCACTCTACTTCGGTTCTTATCGAGTGGCTTTTTGCTCTAAAAGAGTGAGAATATTTTTTTCTGGAGTGAACCTATAGCCAATCAGAACCGCCGCACTCGCGTGATGAGTTCGAACAACATGGCGGACTAGTTTTCGAGACCGTCACAAGGGCTGACCGAGTTACATAGTGAAAAATCTAGAGATCTTTACGGGTGAGTATATTGTATGTTGTCGGTCACAATTCATAACATTTTTCAGCAACGTGTGGAGTAAGCATAATGTTATTTTATACGGTTCATTCACATTTTATTTACTCGTGAAATAGGTAGTCCTGTGCCAGGCTAGGCCAGGCCTACGCATGTACGAAACACACACAATCATGCATGCATATGTTACGGGTATGCATGCCATGATCGTGCACGTCATGCATGCGACAATCGTGCGTTACCCACTGAATCATGCCAATGACGCGCCACAATATTCTCATGTCACGATGCTACACCTGTTTAAAAAACTTGCATAACAAAAACAGGCATTTGACTGGCAGTGGGACTCACTACATGAAGAACGTAAAATAAATAGAGCCGTTGAAAAATACGACGAAACCATGCAGGGGACGTAAAATAACGGCGTTCGTGTTAAAATCAGCTTTAACGTTGTTGTTGGTTTTGGACTGTTTTTTAAACAATATTAAGAATTAAAAAGTCCTCTGACCAAATTTCACGTTGATGAAGCTATGGAACCTACAAACGTTGTATTTACGTTACCACGGTTGTAAAAAGTTATATTTCAGGCTAAATCAATTTTGAGCAAAAGGCACTAATACAAAGAGAGGAAAACGTGAATGAATATAAAGAATTTTTTTAAACCAGTTTATCACGTTTTATATGGTAATGAACACATTCTAATGTTTCATTACCATATAAAAACGGTATAAACTGGTAAGAACACGTTCCATTGTCACCAATTACTTATCATCATATGAAATAAACTTAATACAGTACGCTTAATAGATTCGAACCAGAGTCCTAAGATTACAAGTCCTAAACCTTATCCACTACACGAAATGACTTTACTGAATATAAGATGTGAAAATTCATGATATATATATAAATGATAGGAAAAATAAGAGTTGCATTTAATTACTTTACTGACGACGGTTTGAACCCATTTTATAATGTAATAAAACGATTTATTTTTTTTTCATAGTTTGTTATTCTTACATTAAAAACAAGTAAGTTACAATAGGAACGTAAAATTACGGAAAATATTAATAACGGTCGCGTATAAATACTACCCTTTTCAAAATGTGTAATATTATTTTTAACCAACGTTTATTTACATTTTATCTCTTCCAAATGTAATTTAGTTAGTCTATATAGGTAATAAAGCGTTGAAGACTTATTGATAATTTGGATGGGGTTTTGAAGGTAATTTAAAAGGTTAAGTATGGTAAATTAGGCACATTTTAACAGTGTTTGGATTATGGACTACACATACAATATACTCACCGAACAAACCATATTCACAATAGAGAATCACAATTCTAAAAAGAGGTGAATTGGCTAGTTCACCCGCGTTACCCCACATGGTCTAAAAGAGTGACTAGTTTCACTCTAAAAAAAGGAGTGATCACTTCATTCTTGGCTTAGAGTTATTTTTTTTACTCTTTATTTAGAGTGGATCGCACTCTAAAAGTTGCGTCACTCAGGTGGCTCTTTTTGGAGTGATATTTCACTCTTTTTAGAGTCTAGTTTTTCACTCTTTCGTTTGAAGAGCGTATGGAGAAAACCAAAAGAAGCTTATTTTACCAGGTATAGCTGACATTTGCCCACTTGTCGACACAAGAGTCTTTAGCAACGTACATAGGGTCGGAACGAATTCCTTTTTTAGACTTATATAGCGAGGTTCATCGCCACCAAAAACTCTCGTAAGTACTCTGGAAATTGTCTGTAAAATACCGAAAAATACTGTAACATTAGTTTTTGTTTTAATTTTCCCACCCAAATAGAAGATTAATGTTTAAGGCTTCAACCATGTAAGTCTCAAATAGTCCGACTATTGTTTTAATTTGTAATGTGGATATTCAGTTTTAATTGACGGTTTTAATCGAGATGCAGTCACCTAATCAAACTTGTGATACTCACGCTTCACCTACTTCTGAGCGATGTAATTTAAAAAAATACACTCGCGCTTCGCGAATACGGCGGTCCGGTAAGTACTACGGCGGTCCATGTAAGTACGTACATCCTGTTTCTAAAATTTGAAAATTCTCAAGGACTGGGAATAATACCGAAAGGCATTGTGGGAAAAAAGGGATGCGGCCCGTAGCGAATGTGTGTTCACTATCCGTGTCTGCGGCAACGAAGTACCCGACAAAAAAACGTTCAATTTTCTCGTCAGGTTCTATAGGTTCAGACCCAATTACGATACATATCCACAACACACATACGGTCCTTCTGATGCAAAAATCATCCATAGAACCCCTTCGTTTTCCGGAGCTCTTTGAGATTTAGTTTCATTTGCATACACGGACTGATAACGTTAATCTATCGCGCAGTACTAATTTAGATAATATCTTCGCAGTCTGTGACACAGACTACACACTTTCCAGGGACGCGTAGGTAAGTACGTATATCCTGTTCTAAAATTGAAAAAAAAAAAAGTTGGTGCAGCGTTTGAAAAATTCTCAAGGACTGAATTAATACTGAAAGGCATTGTGGGGAAAGGGATACGGGCCCCAGCGATTACGTGTTCACTTTTCCGTCGTTGCGAGCACCGAAGTACCTGCGAGTACCCGACAAAAACGTTCAATTTTCTCGCTAGGTTCTATAGGTTCCAGAGCCAATTACGAATTATCCCAAAACAAAAACATAGTAACGGACCCTCTGATGACAAAACATCCATAGTACTCCTTCGTTTTCCGGAGAATTTGAGATTTAGTGTAATTTGCATGCATTCGCTATGATGGGATGATAACGTTAATCTCTCGTGCAGTTCTAATTTAGATAATATCTTGCGCAGTCTGTGACACAGAATACACACTTTCCAGACCACCGGAATCGCGAATCACACAGCGGAGTCCTTCGGCATGTTCTGCAGCATTTCGCCATCATTGATGAACTAAGTGATTTATTTCTTTTAACGAACGATTATACTGATTTATCCACACCTTTTTTGTAGCGAAGCGGTATGTATATCGATGTACCGTTAATATATTATGATGATTGATCACAGTTCACAAACAAAAATTAGTAAATATTAATTAAAGTGATTCCTTGTTCCTGGACTGGGAAAATGCTGGTAAGTGGAAGTCTTGAATTTAATAATTTATTATGGGAGAATCTAACACAAAAATGCGCGTGGACCGGCATGAGCCCGAGAAACATCACACCCTCATTTTGTGATGTATTTGGGCCGAGGGTGGGTGTATCTCCTGTCCAAAGATAATTAATCCCACTGTAGTTTTGCTTAAGTTATGAAAAATGCAGGCAGGCTGACTGAATTCATATAGTTGAATAGGAATAATGCTTCATTGTTATCGTTTTGGGATGAATTTAGTCTTATGCCACCCCATCCTTTCAACATGCAGTTTTTGTTGAGGGTGCCAAATTCATTGGGGGGTGGCCCATTAAAAATTCTTGTCACGTCTTGAAGAAACCAAACAGAAGATCAAGAACTGGGGGGACGGATGACTCCCAAAATTCAAAAAGCCCCAAAAACCCTAAAAGAGCTCCACCAATTGGTGCCTTCCTATACAGGTAAATTAGATTGTTGCGAAGCTGATCGTTACTGTTTTATACTGGTTGTACGTCTTGTTATAAATCCTCTGTTTTATTCTCCATGGATGTGAATTCGTGGTCCTCAAATGGTTAACACTTATTATCTTCATACTTTTTCACTTTTTCAAAGATTCTTTCACATTACCATTTAATGTGACCCCCCCCCCCCCCCCCCCGCTGGCACAAAACTTATCTGGTTCTGATTTAATCCCTCATAAACCACCAGATCATTATTTTGCACGTGTACGCCAGTGTAGCGTTTCAGTGTATACGAGGGAAGAGCCATTATTTATGGCTGAAAGTTGTACATGTACGTATGAGTGCTGTCACGAAAAGCGGGATCTCACATTAGACAAAATTTCATCACACAGGCAATAAACTTAGAACTTACTTACAAGCTCTGTCGAGTGCGGGGGGGACGGATCCGTTGAAACACGTTTTTTCAATTCCGAATAAGCGCAATCTGTCACAGCGTGTTCCAAGAAGACATTCTTTCCCCATTGACGAACGTGTTCCGGACGGATCTGCAGGTGACTTTGGGTCGACGGCAAGGGAATCTCCAAAAGTATTAGTTTTGGGAACCATATTTGGTTTACATGGTATTTGGGCTGTTCTGTGAATATTAACATGCGCATTGCACAGTGGGTCTCCTGGTAAAAGCCCCGCCAGGCACTTAACATTTACATGTACAAGTATTCGGCAACGTCTGTTTTTGTTCACTAAATGCCCAGTCGGCACTTTTGTCGGAATTTAAAAAACATGTAATTGCGATTTCGCTCCATGGTGGCGCGATGAATTGGGGTTAATTTATTAATTTATTGTATATGTATTAATTGTAGACTGAAGTTATTTGTAAAAATAATGTTACAGACCACGGTACAGAAAAACTTTACAAATATTTTATGTTAAAGCATGTTGTACTGTAACTTGTATTGGAAAGAATTTAGCTTCTGCCAAAACCCCATGAAGTCGACAACGATTTAAAAACGGAGTAAAGTAAGTAATTAAACGCATGGCTATAAGGGAGCCGGGAATTAAGTGGGTGGCAGAATACTAAATCATACCTTGTGAATTTATGTGCTGACCTGGGCCTGATGGACGTCTTGTAAATATCCTTTATAAATTTGATTTTAGTCAGATTTTATTGGTGATACCCAATTAGAAGACATGCCGGGGGTGCCATGTACACATGGTTTGCCATGTTAACTGTATTATGTAGATCAGCCCTAACACGTCCCACCGGCAAAATTCAGCAATGAAAGTTACATTGCCGAATTTTGTTCGACCCATAAGAGATAAAAATTGTTCTCACACTGCTGCGAGTTGCTGGTGGGACCTATTTCCTTCAGGATACCCATTGCCGTGCATTTGCCACTGGGCCGCTTTTCCTCAGTAGATGGCCAAAAACCAACTGTTGCGAGTTGGTGGTGGGACGTGTTTGACTTTTGAGTTATCAAGGCGCCATCTTTTTTCAAAACTTTTTCTTAACCAAATGTATTGGTGGTTTTATTTTAAATTACAGATGGTGACATGCATGTTCTTCTTGCTATACATGTAGTTTTGAGCCTACTTTGAGCCTACTGTTGTTAGGCTGGGTTCCCAGTTCTTCAGAAAGGGGAAACGTCTCAAGCGGGGTTCCTTGCTCATGCTCCTTGGTTTTGTCTGCATGCAAAGGAGACAGCAGAGGTGAGTTTTCATGTTTTGGTCAAGTTGCAAGAAATGACATGCACATTTAAAGTGCTTTTGTGATCCTAGCCTTTAATATTTTTTGGCTACTACTCAAGAAAATGTTATTTCTCCAGATTTTTTTAAAGTTGATTCCGATGTTTCGTTGTGGTATTATGAGCGATTAGTTGTAATCTCGGCATCGATCGCCCATAGACCCTGGTGTTTTATGGACAGAAAATTACAAATTAACGAATATTCTAAGCAGATGGAAGTTGCACTATAATTAAATGGGTTCAACAGATTTCATATGATAAAAATCTCATTTTTTTTTGTCTCCTTGAGGTAACTCGGTAATAGGCTGTGTGGGTCGGAAATGGGTCCTTTACCTGATTAGTTGCTTGCGTAAAATCAGTGAGATTTAGTGAGAGTACATGTACATATAGTCTCTAGTAAAATTTAGTGTACATGGGTCCTATAGATGAACTCATTTTAAAAGTACTTGATACACATTCATGTGGTAGTCAATTTCTCATCCCCAGACAGTAAGCACGATAATAACACCGTCACATTCCTTTTCAGAAATAGGCGTCTACATTCGTCTACATAGGCGAAGTTGCTGCGTGTAACGCGCAGACTATGTATTTCCTTTACGCGTTGTCATGGTTCTGTCTGGCGGGAATGCTGGCGTAGTCTTGATGCAGAGAAAAGGAATTATGACGGAGAGTATAATATTGGCAAATTCAGACAGATGTTTAGCGTATGCATTTTCGGACCCCTTTATGCATGCGTGGGTATACAATGTACCGATTATGCATGCGTGGGGATACAATGTACCGATCAACACTTTGAATCAATGCCCGTGTTTTAATGCTGCAATCACAACATAACGTATACAGTGACTCCACTGACTCGAGGAAGGTATTTAGAACTATAGGTGAAGATTTAATTTAACATTGTTTTCTAACTTGTAAAATGAATGTTTCTAGGGTTACATTAAAACAAAAAGAAATTCTTGCTGGAGCTCTACTTTCTGGGGACAATTGCCCTTTGGAAGCCCCCTTTAGAATCAAATTCAGTAGATATCGTCACGAATCCTTCGCAAACAGACCAATCGACCAAAAGTCACATTTCGAGATATCGTCGATTGAAGTTTTAGAGAATTTTGAACTTGCATATCTAAAATTTGAAACATTTTAGAAAATGATTTTATGTGTACATTGTGGACATTGACACGTTCTTCAGTTTGAGCACGCTTTCAATTCAAGTATCCTTTGTTTTCCTTGTCAAAATAGCGATTGGTCTGTTTGCAAAATCAAAAAACCTCCTCTGTGTTCTATGTCAAAGGAGACGTGTAGTGAACATGTTGACATACTTTTGCCTGACTATGCTTTTGTACGAGTTTCTAAGCCGTCCCATCATTCTCTTACGGCAAAATATGCCAATGAATAGAAAAGAGGACTGATGCGTTTCTATTTTTATATTTTGTAATTAGAATTGATTTAATCAAATTTTATACTTAATACTTAATGTACAATAGAATTACATCAATCTATAAATATATTAATTTGAATGGAAACCTGTAAAAGCTGTATTTAAGGGGTTTTTGTTTAGCCCGAATTTCGGCCAAATTTTCTTGTCAAATGTAGAGGATTTTTCCTTAAAACTTTGAGTACTTAATAGTAGATGGAATTCATAATAATGTACGATAATGTTGATACTCGAAAAAAATCAAAAAAGCTCCGTGGTGGTCGTTTTATACGCCTGGTACATGGACATAAATTACAGTATTTTGCTGTATTCCAAATTGCAGCATAGGCCTACATGTGTAATTACACTAGGACATCCAAAGTGCATGTCTAACATTTGAAACCCTGGGTTTTGTGAATTATTGGGACCTAACAACTTCCATAAACCTTTTAAGTGGAGAAGTTTGTGGAATTTATCTGTTTAGTGCTTGAAGGTGTATTTTTTTGTATTTATTGTTAATTTTTACAATTTTATACGAGGCCGTTTGGACGAAAATCATTTTAATTCTCAATAACGAAAACTTTAGGAAGAGTAATATTGGGCATGTAAGAGTCAAATGATGTTTCAAAATCTTAAAAACAACGACTTCGGAGTGTCTATTGGTACAATTTGAAATGAAAATGACATTCCATGGAGATTATTTTATTTTTTTGTCATCAAACAAACCATTTCGTTTTTGTTTCACCTTTGGAGTCACAACACTCGTACAGTATATATTAAACTTTCTATGCCTAAATGGCAGTTTTGCCGGCATTTCTACGGCGGTGCTCAATGGGTACCTTGTATGTCAAAGACTTCTGACGTTTAATTTCAATTCAAATTGCCGAAATTTCTGATTATCAAAGTGGTATTGTATTGAAAATCAGATGATAATGTTCTCATATTAACTCTTTCGTTTATTGATGAAGGAAAAAATTTTCCCTCTACCACTAAATAAAAGAAGTGTAATCGGGTTGCATTCATTTATATTGAGTAATTTTCAATGAGTAATCTTTTAATGTATACCATAATCATGTATTTCAATTAGATGCTGATAATGTGAATCATAATTTGTCTACATGCAGCTGCAAAACTAGGGGTTAAAATTAACACCGGCGGTGTTCTAGGAGGATCACACCAAAGGTTGTCAAAATTCAACACATTTGGTGTATTTTAACACCCCATTGTTTTATTTTAACCAAAGTTGTGAATTTGACACCCTCTGGTGTGTCCTCCTAGAACACCCGGTGGTGCTAATTTTACACCCTATGCATGTTTTGCAGTTTGCTGAAAACTCACATTACTTTAATTGCGCTTATTTTACTACTACACAGATAAATATCAGTTATTTTAATTATTAATCAACTAGTTGCCTGAAACTCAAAATAATTGATCGTAGGTATGTGGAAAATATAACAAAGAAAAAAGAGAAAAAACGTTTTTTTTTTTTTTTTTTTTTTTTTTTTTTTTTTTTTTTTTTTTTTTTTTTAATTAATCATGTAATTAACTTTCATACATGTAAGCCATCTAACTGAGAAGGGGACCCTCTGTTAACCCAAATACCTAACCACAATACTAGCTACACCAATTATATAAAGGGGAAAAAAAAAGGGGAATATATAAGAAACATTGAATTTATATGCTTACTTTTCTTTCAAATTAATATATTGCAAATAAAATGAACTAAATATCATACCAAAGTACAAGGGTTTTCAAAAAGAAGTTTTTGAACTATCTATAAAAACTTTAAGTGAAAATAAGTGCCTACCTTAGTTCTTGTTTTGTGACCTTTCTGGTGTTACAATTGGTCTTGTTTGTTGTTTATAACTTTGACTTACTCACATAGCTGATTGAATTTTTTTAAACTTAATTACCAGCTTCAACAATCAATTAATTTCCAGCAACAGGTGTAAACTGAGTAATTGTTACATTTTTTGCACATTTCCCGGAACTTAATACATGTATGTTTATGTGTTAACATGTCCTCAAATGAAAACGGGTATTTGTGAATTTAATTCTCATGAAACGTATAGTTGTATATATCATTACAAAATAAAAAAACCTTTAACCATGTCTAAAAACAAATTAAAGCGCCTAAAAAATTTTGCCATTTAGAACTAAAGATCCTAAATGTATTGTGATTAGAAAAAAATGCGCGCGAAGCACGCGTAAATTTAAAATTTTAACTATTATGGTAAAATATGAGGTTATTTTGGTCAAAACACATGAACAGCAGACATTAGTGGGATTATTTCCTATTGACCATCCCCCTCATCACAATATTGGGGATTACCCCCCCCCCCCACCCCGGGATTTACGCCTATTAAAAGGTCAGAAAAAGACAATACTTGGCCGTACTGTAAAAATTAAAGCAAAATACTTTTTTTGTACCAATTTTCCAGGCCTATGACACTAAATTTATAGAGAGGGCGCCTATTTTGACTTGAATTATATCAACATTATTATGGCACCAGTATGTATTTTCATTTATAACGGTTATTTACAGGAAATACTGTAAATCATACAGGAACCGGGCAGCAATTCGGCCAACAAAACCCAGTAACTACAGCTTTTTATAGTTTTCCATCCGAATTCACTTTATATTTTTACCGTTTAATGCATTATTATTTTACCAAATTAAAGGTCATTGTCCGTGCTAATAGCCTCGTCTCCAGGGACCCCCAGATTTTACCGTAGTGGGTCCAAAATTTTGGTTATCAGAAAAAGCTTCTATTCTCAATTACCCTGTGAAATATTAGGGCTAAAGGATGTTTGGGTTGGATTTATGAGCGAAATATGCCCCATTTGTCGATCAATATTAGTTGTACATGTCTCTTGGATTTACAAGATAATTTTTTAGCCAGCCTCTCATTTCAAAACGGGTTGAAATATCGGACAAAAACATACAGATCATTACGCTCAAGATTAAAAATTAGAGACTAATATGTGCAACGTAAAATTTTGGTTAACAATTGTGGATAGGCCTACGAAGTTAGTGTTGTTCGTCAGTGCTTTTTATTTTCGCACATTAACAATCTCTGTAATAACTCGCCAAATATTAGTGTTTCAGTGTTTTGATTGAATCATTTTTTACAATACCTGTAATTTTCACGGATAAATTATTTGGCAGAATTGTTGTCATAAAATACTGCAAAATTTTATATTCTTTAGTGTTGCAAATCGTCTCAGATACAGCTACACCATTGTACTAATATAAACTTCGACCAGACTTCTATAGCACCCAGTGTTGATCGAGAGAGGAGATGATCTCGCAATTCCCATTGATCGATAGATCATTTTATATGCTGTCGCACGTGTGGTTTTCAGGACACAAACAGACAATACAGATGGTCTGTTGGAAGACTTTCATTTGGCGTTTTGGTATTGAATTTCCAAAAGTGAAAATCTATTATATCTACAATTTTGGTAATGTTATTTTTGTTTAATAATTGGTATATGAAAAGAGCTTTTGATATAGTATCAAATATGCAAAAAACTCAATTTTCGCCAAAATGGCTGATTGGCCTTTGAGACTCATGAGATATTTGTGAATATGTAGGACTTAAAGGCAATAAACTTTATATCACGATAGGATAACTAAGCTATATTGGACCAGTCATAGTTAATCTTTGTTAAAACATTTTCACATTTTCTACTCTTGTTTTTGCTTTCAGTAACTTTTGGGCACTATGTCTTCATTGGATAAACACATTATCAATCTACAAAAGTGGCAGAGTATGTGGTGTGGTTATTCTCAAGATTCCCACGTGGTGGCAGTGGTTATGAGTGTACAGGAAGAGACAGGAAGTCAGGGGTACTATGGAGTTACTCTTTCGCGGGGTGCGTCCAGTCGACCCTCTATTGATCATCCACAAGTTTCATCTGAAAGTTCTGCCTTCGATGAACAAGTTTTTATCAAGGTGGGTGGCAGCTCAAGTAAAAAATGCAGACTTCAGGCTTCCACTGAATTCGTTAGTATTGAGGCCACACACGAATATGTCTTGAGTGTGCTTTTGCTATCGGTTTGCTGGAAGACCGCCAGTAAGACGAGCCAGAAGACATAAGAAGTGTGGTAGGCGAAAAGGCGCGAGTGAGGATTAACGTGATACACATGTACAAACCTTAGCCAGCTTAAATTATCACACTGCTATGCTACTATTTCTCCACCGGACATTGTATGAAAAGTAAACGTGATAAGGCTGATATTTATCAACAAACATGCCTTCAAGATCTGTTAGATGCAACCAAAGTCAATCAAAGACTCAACACTTTGCAGCATTTTGATGCAGACTGTGTGTAGCACACCAACCATACACTATATATGCAAAGTTTGTTTTATGGCTATGTGATGAACCGTACGTAACACCATCGTGGTCATGTTGGATGTAAAGCATGCTTGGAAAAGTGGACAGCAACTATCACCCACCGCCTGCCTAGATTGCCAAGAGGCAGTCAGCTTGCGCGACCTCCGGAAATCTACCCACTCTTTACAAAACTATTGCTTGATGAAATGTCCCAAGCAACTGTAAGAATAGGATGTTTAGTAATTCACCTTGAAGCCTCATTTGATGGTTTTTCTGAAACTGTAGTGAAAGCAGTACAGACTCGACAGATGACAGCTGCTTGTTCAGAAATTGTGACTGGGAAGAGTACCGGTAGTGAGGATGTTGAAAGCACCGAGACAATCAGCATGGCAACTTCAGCGTCATTAGACAAGTACAAACGGTAGCAGCACTGATGAGGACACTACTGTTGGTACACCCATTTGGCCACATCTACACCTAGAACCAGTATACGTAACATGTAAATACGGGGTGGGCCACTACAGCCATTGTAAAGCTATAGCACATCATGCTAGCTCAATACAAGAAACTGCATACAATGTACTACCGTTACTCATTGATCGTTTAAAAGCATCCAGGGAATTTTCAAAAGCTGACGCATAAGTGACATTTTCACCAGTAAGAGGCGGAGCTCGATGCAAGAACTTGTTTGGCAATACGGCGTCACCACTCCCAATCGCGCAAGAAGTACGCCAAAACAGCAGCAAGTTACCAAAGATGTTGGTAAGAATACTTTCAGTCAATTTTTCTCCATGCGGGAACAGAGAGGGACTTCCTACCTGGACAACAGGTATAACTTCTCCGTCAGGGCCAATGAAGCATGAATGTAGCAATGGAGTAAAGCCATAGATTCAATGGGTCCTTGCATCAATGTTGCTGACCCCTCGAACTTCCACAACATCAAGCTGAAAGATACAGATATGACGAGGCAATTGCAACTGCTCTCTCCTCTTGGGACTTACAAGCAAAGATATCCCGGGCCAACATGCTGGAAAATACCAGTGTTTGCACACACAATATTACAATCCTATTAAAGATGGAGGTGATGGTATGGGAGAAGTTAAATCGGAAAGCTATAAGTTCTGGGAAAAAGAGCACTCGCTGTAAAAAGCCTTTGCGCTAGAATTCTTTTGTATAATTGAAATCAAGAGTGGTGACGAAACAATCTACTATGAAGAAAAACCAAATTCTCAGCTCAACCGTTGCAACCCTATAACCGTTTGCATTAGCAGATAAAATGACTTCAATACTTTCACAAAATGATGGCGCCTTTTGCTGCAGGAACGGGACCACTTGTCAGATGGGGAGCTTGTAATTACAACACATAGCGAGCATTATGGAATTTCAAATGTCAATTTTTTTGTTCAGCTATGTATAAGGAAAAATTGGAAGCCGGCCACAGATTGGCAGGCGCTCATTGAATATTTATGTACACTGTGTGAATCTACACGGCGAGAGGCCTATAGCGCACCCATTCCAATACCATTACAAGGAACCAACGAACTAATTGTGAAAGAACCCAAACAAATAACATACGGACACAACACACTAACCCTGGTAGTGAAGGCAATTAGTTCAGTCCAAACAAACGCCGCATAGATAGATCCCTTACACTTGTTTAGATTAAACTCTGCAATAGGGTTTAAAAAATTATGTGCGAGAAATTACAGGAGTGAAGCAATGGCAAAGAAGGCCATGAAAGGAGTTAAGTCATGCTGAGGAGGTGCTTCACAATAAGTTAAGAAAGTGGTGTGGATTATTGAGGCGGCTGATGCAGCCTGGAATTATTCTCAGGAGGCTGCTTTGTATAAATGCGAGCGGTTTGTGATGTCTTTTTAACGGAAGACGTAGACCAGTTGGTCGGCACTATATAGCATTATATCCGCCAACTGGTTTGGAATTCCACACCGCCGAGGATCATGTCCATTGGAATGTCGATGTCAATACAAAGAGAATGCAGCCGTGTTAATGGACACTTGCGCAAACTATGTTCATAAATTTGTAGCTCGTGTTCCACAGCGATAAATATGTATGGTTCTGTTGAGCATTTCTCTTTCCTAGCGAAGCAAATGAATAGGGAACAAGCTGTCCCGCTTGTTAAGATAATGTTTTACGGCAGAACACCAATTTGAGCTGGCAGATATTTTGAAATCACTGGCTCATACATGAATTACTTTGCAAGACTTATCCAAGTTCCCTTCAGAAAATGTTCCAAGTGCAATGCACGTTGCCCAATGGGGAAAATTTTGTTTCCACTGCACCAGTGAGATATTTTTAAACCAGCCATATGCTGTAAAATCTTTGGTGAAGATTAAATAATGCTCCTAGTAAATGCCATGTGATACATTCCATGTATTTCTTTATTTCCTCACCATGCGATATTTAACAAAATTATTTTTTAAAAAAAATAACAAGTAAATAATAAGCATTTTTTTCAACTAAACGGACTAAAATTAGAATAACACCTTAACAATCATAAGTCACAACATTCATGTAAATAGGGACCTCAAAGTGGCACAACTTTTAAGCCTATAATCTTAGTTCTTCAAAACTGCGAATATCAATTTTCAAACAACTAAACTAAAAACGAAAAATCGTCAGGAATGGAGAATTTGGCACAGATATGAAGAAGACTAAGCTCTAGAAAACCATGTCTTCCATTTTTTAATTTCCTCTGCGTTTTTCAGTTATTAGCGATGTTGCGGCTCCCGTCGTACGGTACTCATACAATAGGCTTCTTTTGAGGCGCAGCAGCTAACTTGAAAAGAAGCCTATTTGTGTGAGTACCGTACGACGGGAGCTGCAACATCGCTATCCAGTAAAAATTATTTAGGCCTGCGGCGCAAAATAGTTATCTAAGTACTTTTTTTTCTTTTACCCCATGATTTCTCTCATTCTTCAAGCTCTGCTCACTTTAAGGGACTATCGGCCTGCAGCGTAACCTTCTTATATAGACAAATAATAGGCCTGCGGCGCAAAACAGTTATCCAAAAAAGTCTGCCTTTCCCTCCGACACCGGACGTCGTATCCAATGGGCCGAATGTGCCCTCAAAAAGCAACAACCACAGTCAATGATAAATACAAAAGTGTAATATTTTAGTTCAATCTTATTTCTTATATTTAATGGCTATTTTAGAATTAAAGCAAACGCTCAACTTGCGCTTCAAATAAAAAAGTGTCACAGAACAACGATTAAATAAATACATTACACAAATTTCATTTTTTTTATTCTTTTATTTCTACAAGTGTATATTTCCAAAATTACTGATAACATTCTTCACTCTTAATATTGAAAATTCTAACCTTTTACCATAAAATCAACAGACCTGATAAAATTCGCACTGATGGGATTTCTCAAGGCTGACATTCTGAAATGATTTGACTCTTTCTTATTGACATTTTGATTAAAGGGAGATGGCCCGATTTAAAGATATGAAGATTTCATCCTAATAGATTGGCCTTCACTCCAAAACCCCATCTGTAAAGTTTCGCGCCAATATGTCAATCCGTTTTGATGCGAGAGCTAAAAACGTGATTTTGTAAGCCCCATAGAGTACTGTGTAAAATTAATATTGGTCGACCAAAATGGAGCACATTTTCGCTCATAACATCCAAACCAAATATCCTTTGGCTTTAACATTTCACAGGGTAAATGAGAAAAATAGTAGCTTTCTTCTGATACCAAAATGTTGACCACTTCCGGTAAAATCTGGGGTTTCTGGGGACGAGGCTATTAGCAATCGGGCCATGGACCTTTAAGTTATAACACTGATATTTACACGTTTGTACATTGTTTAGTTTGAAATTATAAACGTAAACATACCTTATTTTATGTCAATTTGTACAAATTTCTAAAATAATGCTGAAGCCGTAGATATAGCAAAGGTGTTCGTTTAATGTATGAAGAGATTCTATATTATATCTACCCATATGTGGTTAAGATATTTTAATTTGTATGAAGGATTTTATGTACACCTTTCAACATATGACTTTCATATTTGACATTTGACTTTAAAGACATAAAATCAACAGACCTGATAAAATTCGCACTGATGGGAATTCTCAAGGCTGAGATTCTGAAATGAATTGACTCTTTCTTATTGGCATTTTGATTACGTTATAACACTGATATTTACACGTTTGTACATTGTTTATATTATTTTATATCAATTTTTACAAACTTCTAAAATAATGCTAAAGCCGTAGATATAGCAAAGATGTTCGTTTAATGTATGAAGAGATTCTATATTATATCTACCCATACGTGGTTAAGATATTTTAATATGTATGAAGGATTTTATATACACCTTTAAACATATGACCTTCATATTTGACATTTTACCTTAAAAACATAATATTATAGTAGTTTAATTGTATAAAGTAGAATACAAATTTGGATGCTGATTGCGAACATTCCATAGGGAGTCATACATAGTGCAGTTTGTGTCCACTGTAAACGGGTCTCGACCTTTTGCCCACCCAACCAAATCATTGTGTCAGGAATCCATTCATGAGTTTGACCTTATGTAAATGATTCACACTTCACACTTCATAGGGTACCATCCAATCACTGATCAATGACATGCTATGGAAGAGCGATTACCCACAAACTGTGTGCATAAACATTGGTCAGTAGGCCAGTTTTTGCACATGTTAGAAGCCTTGTTAGAAATGGTCGTTTCGGATCTTTTTAAGCACCGTATGTCAATCAAATTACATCACCTTGTAGAAAATAAGATTATCTTGGTTGTCAGCTTCTACGAAGAGTATAGGTCTAACCGTTTGCTATAAGTCTAACCCTTTGCTCATGGCGCCCACTTGAATCTGCCCAGCAATCACTGGTGATTTTTTGCCACAGAGTTAGCATTATATCCTACCAAAATACCGCTCTTGATTAACCATTTTCGGATTTTTCTGAATATTCTATCATAATAAAATTCACATATGTTATTGATGATAATATATTCTACAATTACAGCTTCTACGAAGAAAATCCCTTGAGCACTTTTCTCGCGACAACGTGAGTTATCTCATGTCCTATGCGTTAAGCACAGAGTGAGCATGACATGTCACAGCCTATTGAATGCACGTGCGCACAGTGAATAGGGAAAATGGACACGCACTTTAAGATGAAAAGGATAAGGGGTATGAAACTTCGCAGGTCAGAGCATTCTAATTCTGTATACTAATTCCTTTCCTTAAGAATTCCTCAACTGACAGACTTGAGGCATACTAATTACCTTGTTTAAATATGCCTAAACCCTCCCCCATTTTGATCCTACACAGAATTGTCGTATATTCCATCATGAAATTGCCGTATTTTCATAAACTTGAACAATAAGCAAGTTGTTTGTGAACCACGCGTAATCGCTACGCATAGATTTTCAGATCAACTTTCCATTAAGACCCCATAGGCTTATACATGCAATGTTTATAGAAGATTAAATTTGAGGAGTATCGCTCACTGGCTTTTACAAAAATCCTTACCTTCTATTTTTACATTTAATAAATACAAATATATTCACATACACATTTTGTCAAATCCACGTTTGCTATCTCTTTCAGACTACCTGTCGATCGCCCTTGAGACTTAAAGCCTATATACTTCTATAGTCCGCAGCAGCATTTCTTTCTGCGCGTGACAGCTTAACATTCTGATCTTTGGTCAAATCCGGTATTGCGCATGCCAATCGCTTGCTGGGACTGGAATTATGCATGGGTGTTTTATTTGATTTTTTATCCATATCAGGACATAGATAAAGAATGGTTTAGGGCTGACGAGAGCTGTAGCTTAAACATTTGGAAACCGCCATTTTTGACCTTGTTGAAATAAGATGTAATAGGCATTCAGAAACGATTGTAATCAAACGCATGCGTGTTCAAGGGTTTAAGATGGAACGAGAGGAGATTTCGGAAATCACAAAACTTTCCAAATTTTAATGTTGGATGGTGGTGTGTGGTGGTGGTGGTGGTGATGGGGTTTGGTGCTTCTTGCTTCTGCCTCCATCCTGCTCTGCCTACTGCTTCCTGCGTCTGCTGCCTGCTGCTGCTGCTGCTGCTGGCTGCTGATGTAGTAAAACGGCCGTATCGATGGTACGAGTTTCAAACAGTGGTGGTAGCGTGGGGCGACACATCGCTGTTTGAAATCAGATTTTCAAAGCTCTTATGACTTAAAACGGTGGCTTATCGGCTTTCTCTAATAGTCGCATGCATGCTCTATTCAACACTGCACATGAACAAGCTTTATAAATGTTACCAGAAGATAGGCCCATACCTTTTTAGCTAAACGCGATTTTGCTAACGTAATCAAAAATTTAAGCAAATCGCATTTAAGAAAATCTTTTTTAAACCAATAACAGAAGTTTAAACCTAGTACCCTCGGTTTTTTTATTTAACGACACTAACATGAGCCGGTAAAAAAGGCCTCTGTTGTATTAATAGTTGATCACCTAAGTACCATAAGTCTATTTCCGTACCGTTTATGGTGCTACAAACCCCAACTGAGCAAGGATGATAATGCAACCTTTACTTAAGCTGACTGTTACTTGGACAATGCAATGAGCCGTCTCACATTAGCGAAACCACACTTCAACAATTGTTAAACTAGCCCCGTTCCTAGCTTTGCTTTAGATTCATCTTGGCGGATTTAAAATTGCGACAGACCCTTTATCCTCACAAGACATCGCTTAGGCTTAATCGCGCTAATACTTTGGTTTGGAATACGGGCCTTAGTGTTTTCATTTTCAAAAAAAATCCGTCCACAAATCAGGTGGATTTTTTTTACCCACCTTGTCTCAATGTAGGAATTTGTATTTCACACTCTGGACTTTGTCTTTCAAAATACTGAAAGCAAAAAGTAATTACATCTAGCTTAGCTTTTGAAATCTCTATCAAACGAAGAGAAACCGCATAATGGGTGCAACCCACATAGTCAGAATTGAAAAATTGTTTATGATCGACGCACAATATTTCACTTACAAACCATGCAAGCCGAAAAGTCCCCGTCTTCAAGGCATTCTTAGGATAACTTACCTATAGGGAAAGTCTGTTATGTATTCCCCGGCTATAACATGGTTAGCCATAAAAAACTTTACCCAAAAAAGCGATATTTTTCCACTTTGATAGTCTGTGTTTTTTTTTAAAATCATAAATTTTGGAAAAGAGTTCTGAAAGCTGTTTTCTAACAATCCTAAAACATATACCGACCTGTTGTTTCAGGGGTTTTGCACCCTTCTTGAAGAACCAGGCACGACGATTGCTCAATTTCTTGCTGCTATAAAATGCGCCTCAACTCGGTCCAATGTTATTAGAATTGAGATGACCTCCACCATTTTCGAATTTTTCCATCCAGAAAAAGTGCCATTAGGTTCTTGTTACTGTACCATCTGCTAAAACTGTAACTTTCCTGCGATCATTGGTCTGTCGTAGACAAAAATCATTGGGGGGTTCCTGTTGCGCATACTCTCTCACATTTTGAGAGTTCACTGCGCCAGTCATTGGAAAATTTGGCCTCATCACAACAAGAAAGTCTCTTAAGACGCATTGGCCTGTTTTACTAGAGCCGGATTGCAAACACCACCTACGTTGATGAGCACCTGCATCCCAATTATGGCGTCTCACAATTTTTGTATGGCATTCCAATTTGAAATGGTCTCACTAACGATGCGCTGAAATGAACATCTTTGGACATTTGCGACAAAACGGTTTTCTCCTATGCTTGCCGCGGATTGTGCGAAGCTCCTGTCTTACAGCTTGAATGTTCGCATGTGTTCTGACGCCCCTAGCCGTCCGTTTTCGTCCTTTGTTGAAATTTTCCAAGTTCCATCCTGTTCAACAGTTTTCTTAAATTTTCAGATACCCCCCGCAGGCTTGGTTTTGGTACTCTCACCCCAGGGACTGTTTGGCCGCTTGCCGTTTGTACGTACAATGGTAACCAGTGTTGGGTAGTAAATCTTACCTCTCGAAGGCCTCGTTTCTTGGTAAATTTGAGGAGCCTTTACTATGAGAATGTTAAATTTCTCGTTCAAAGCACAACTGTTAACCTACGGTATGAACTTTTGATTTTAAAAAGCCCGCCCTGACACAGACAGAAAACTGGTATTTAGCAAACAACTGCGATGCTAATGATTTCACATTAGAAAAACCTGTTGCCAAAACTATTTATGTGTACACTATAATTCCATCATGAAATACCCCATGCGAACAAGTCTGTTTTTGCTTACTCCTTGTTTCGTTTGGACATATCGTGAAAACCCTCAACCAAAATGAATAATTGGTTTTTCAGCAATGCTGCAATTACCCGTTCTTTACGATAAATAAAATCCACAGATACAAATCACAAAAGTGGAAAAATGTCACTTTCTTTTGGGTAAAGTTTTTATTGGGGTCCCTTGTATTTTCATGCCAATGGTTTTTATTGGTCAACTTTCAGCAATTTTAGGTGCGCATGTCAGTACGCCAATTTTTATTTTCAATTGCCGACATTTGTTCATATTTTCCCTATATCTCGAACATTTCCGTTAGAAGACAGAAAAGAGGCCGTAAGACCTTTGTATTACCGCCAACGGCAATGTCCATTGGGAGTTTAACACCATACTTTGAATGAATTTCCTTTTCTGATTGTTGGCTTTCTTGTTTCCCAATCACAAACTACACGAATGCGTCAGTGAATTCGTTTCCCCGCTTACGAAATAAGTATATAACTGAAGTGCCTATTACTATATAACGCAGGTCTCAATTCCACATACTCGAAAAGATCAATTTTGTAATTAATTCTTTGCCGTCGGGATTTTCAATTTTCTGTGTGACGTGACTGAATAAGGCCAAACTTGTGTTTCTTTGGGGGGTTCGTTGGAGTTGTTATGAACGAGGCCTTGGGTCTCCATCGTCTGTGTCCAAGTACGATTTGATGTTTGCACAGGGCCTTACGCAGGAATTTTTGTTTTTGGGGGGGGGGGGTGGTGCGGAAAACCCCGTAAAGTGGCCTTTTTTGGGTAAAATGGACTTAACCCCAATAAACAAATGGTCCTTTTTTGGGCCAAAATTTGGACTTCCTTTCAAAAAAATCTTTAAATTATGGAACTTTTTTTATGGCCAAAAATCAGCAAAAGTGGACCTTTTTGCCCCTTTTGCGGAATTTGGTGGCCATTACACACAAACAAACAACGCACCCCCTGCGTCCGGGCTAATTGCGCACCAAGAGGCAATATCCATGAGGTACAAATGCATGAAATAGGACGTATGGTCAATGCTTACTTTGTTTGAAGTCTTGTCATATTACCGCAGTTTGTCCTTAAGTTTTAAGTTGTTTATCTTTTAAGGTTTTAGGCAATTACCGACTGTGCAAAATGTGTGCATCGTTATTATAATCGTTTAGCACATCTCAAAAGATGAGGTGACATGTGACGTCAACGTCGGCCAACGAACACTGCCCGGCAGTATGCGTGAGCACCTGCAGGGCTTGTACTTTTAAATTCGCGCTCAATCAGGCGTGATAATGCTATTGAATGCTGTAACTGTATGGGCATATTCTTCGAACCTCTAACATGCCAGTAGATCAGGTGCTAACTTGTGTTTGTAAACATTGATGTCACCTCATCTATACAATCAAAATTATTTTAGTAGTTTGTACGGGTTTGATCAAATACTTTATCTGTACAGTTACTCCAACACAACTTTAGCCCTCCTTTGTACGGGCAGCGCCACATACGACCCCCGATCTGCAAGGCACGCGGCCTCCACTGTCTTGATCCAGTGGCGTATCCCAATTTATTTAGGGTCCCTGATATTGACACGATAAATACTACATAATTTTATTTGTACATGTTTGAAAAGAATCCCTGCAAATAGCAGATTAATAGCCTGTACATTTTTTTGCTAAAAGATTACAAAAATAAGATTTTTTTTTCAAATTGTTGGTAAAAAAAAGCAAATTAGTCAAAATTCAATATGTTATATTGACTCAATTCATTTAACAATGACGTTTGAAGGGAAAACTTTGAAAATTGCAGATAAAGTACATAAAATTATACAAATCTTAAGTTCTGCATATTTTTGATAAAAATATACAAATTAATCCGCATTTAGTACATTATACAAAGCCAGTCACTCCATATTTGTTTGTACATGTTTAGTTTGAATATTGGAAATCGATACCTGTACACTTTTAATAAAATGCAGGACATTTACAAAAATCATAAACTTTGCAACTCATCCACAATTAGGGTATTGCATATTGTAATAATTCCGTTTGTACATGATTGAAGGGAAACACTGATCGTTACAGAATGCTACCCTCTAAACCTTTATCCAAAATGCAGCTTTATTTAAATTGTGTTATATTCTTTTTCATTGAAAATCACAAAATGTACCTTTTTTATCCAAAAATGATGAAAATTCGTCTCTCATTTGCAACTCATGTACATGTAATGTTTTTAAATCTATGGCTACATAAGTCTGACAAAATGAAGTGTATACCATTTTTATCGCTAAGATAAGCCCATGATATACTTCCAGTCCCAGCGAGCGATTGGCGTGTGCAATACCAGATTTGACCCAAGATCAAGTGTTACGCATGCTCATGAGCAGAAATCGCTCGCTGCGACTGGAAGTATATCATGGGCTATACTGTACTTATTTTAATGTTAAAAAACGCACTTTCACGGTGCCATAGCCAAATTAAAAAATAAAAGACTTGACCTTTGACTTTTATTCTACAAATAACTGTCATTTATGAGTATGAAAATTGAAATGACTTCGCAAAGGTATATCCGATTTCAAATATCCAATCTTCCGAGTTGCTGAGAAGTTCCCTTTGAAATGCTAGACAATCAAAACTCACAGGCACATAGGCTAATTTTCAACTGAACTTCCTCAGAGAAACGTTGTAGTTTAACACCCAAAGCTATTTTGATTAGTGTGTTTAATAAGAACAACCCACTATTTCTAACCGTAACTTGCATATACTTATTGTATAACCGTAATAAGACGTACACGACTTTGGTTCCACTCTTATGTTGATGGCTTCAACAATCGTTTCAAACCAATGACCAACAGGGGTTAGATCATCGGTGTTGCCAATGAACGTCTGTAAGAAAAAAGAAACAAAGATGAATCAAACGTTATGCAGGAATATATATGTAGTGTTATGCATTAAAGGGATTTATTGGTATGAAACTATCGGCACATATATAATGAAATATCCCTAAATATGACGTACCAGATGGTTTTCATAGTTATTGGAGTATTTCTTGCAAAGAAAACACCATTTTCATGCTTAACTTTCGAAGCAGTAGACGATTTAACGAAGCCGCCATGTTTATAATTTACGCTATCGTTTGGCCACAAGCCATATTTAGTCTTTCACACCAATTGAAAGATGATCGGTGGTTAGTCAAGTTCTGGCCTGTATGAAAGACTATCGCGTTTACCTTTAACATTGAAATTAAAACACAACTTTAATTTAACGTTTTCCTTTAAAATATATAAATTTATCAAAAATGGCATACATTTGTGCCTAATTTTTATAAAATAAGGCTGGGATTCTTGAGAAATATAGTTTCTAAAATAAAATTAGGAAACTCTTCGTCACACAAAGAAGGGCTACTCGGTACATTGAAACGTACGTAGATTGCTGAACCGCGCATTAGTGGGTTTCGAACCGGGGGGACTCAGTGGAAAAGGGTAGGTACATATGTGCCGCCGATATGGGTCACATTTTCACGCCTTACGATAAAAATGGGTCGTTTTTCCCACCAGGCTACTATAAAGATGGGTTAGTTTTTGAGGTAATTGCTACTATATAAATGGGTCAATTTTTCGGTCGCATTTTACTATGAAAATGAGTCGATTTTTCCGATTTTCGCAAAAAATCACAATTAAAATGGTTGATTTTCTGATTTTGGAAAAAAAGTTACTATGAAAATGGGCCGATTTTGCTAAGATTACTATAAAAAATGGTGCGAAATTTCAAAGCCAACTATTGTAATGGGTCAAAATATATAAATGGGTCATATTTTTGTATAATTTGGTCACCATAAACATGGGTCGATTTTTTTTACCCGGTGGGCGCACACCCGTACCCAATTTTGGGTCGAGTGCCCCCCCCCCCGGGGTTTCGAACACTGATCTCTATACAATGGATTGGAAACCTGGGCTTCGTAATTGAGGCACTGACGGCCATATTATACAATGACTGTTGTGTAGCCAATCCATTTTATAGAGATCAGTGGTTACAGTGTGACTGCGATAAAACTATAAATATTACGCGACCCATTTTAAAATGTCCACGTTTTCATGGATTGTTAGTGTTAAGGCCAACTAATACCTTTGTTAATCACAATATGATATCTAAAACACCCCTCTTTACATTTTTCTCAAATCACTGAGGTTTTAAAAAGTGTATTTTTTCGCTCCTTTCCTTTGTGTGCTCAAGTTCACAAGGATGAGGGTTGTGGCAAACTTGCTGAAGTCACGTGATATATTTTCGCTGGCTTCTGTTTCGGTATTGCATAAGGCGTTGTAAATATACCACAGGGAATAAACATGGTAGCTTCCATGATTCTGTACAGTTGTGTACATTTGTCGGAATAAATCTGGATTTTTTTCGCAAGGAATACTCCAATAGCCATGAAAACCATCTGGTACATTTATTTAAAGATATTTCATTATATATGTGCCGATAGATCCCGCGATAGATTCATACCAATGAATCACTTTAACACACAACCTTGGTATATGTGGTACTATACTCGTAGTACATGGGGAAATGTAATGAATGTTTTGGTTTAGTTTTTTTCATATACAATTTTGACACCAATGTTTTTCCAATATAGAATTTCATGGAGAATCTGAAAATCATGGGTGTCATTTTTTTAAATGTGTTCTTGGGTGTTTTATAAGGGGGCAAAATTTGTACAGGGGTAAACAATAAAAGTGCTTAGATTGTTTTAAAATTTATACCAATCTGTTAGGTTGCTCATAAGGTTTCTAGAAAGGTATAGTTTGCCATATTTGCGACCTACTGTGTTAGTACAATAGGCTCAAGGAAGTTCAAGGTCATTATTTATAGATGGTACGATATGTTGAAACTGTTATTTAAATGTCATTGGGTCATACTAACTAGAATATGTATATAAATCGGTTTCACCTTTCAAAGTGAGACTTTTAGAGCATATGACAGTGGTCTCCCATAGACCTGTGGACCACGGTCATAGTTGCCCTCTTAACATTAAGTGAAAAAAAGGGTTTTCACTCCCGTGGTGCCCCAAGGGGGAGACCCCCCTAAGGAAACAACTTTCCCGAGGAATTTTTGTACGAAATTTATACTCCACATGTGTAAGGGTCATAAAGACAACCCCAAATCAGAAATAAAAAATGATTTTTTTATTTGGGCTGCAAAGTAGGGACAAAAATTGTTTTCAAAAACCCGGCGAAAAATGGGAAAAAAGACGGAAAATAAAAAAACTGCGGTCAAAGACCAATTTAAAAAAACTTTTTGAAAATTATTTTATGTTGATATCTACTCTAGAAGAACAAAAATACATATCTAAGTATTTAACCAAACAACTTGAGGTTTTAGGAATCCGTATTTTTAACGGTTGTTGCGAAATACACATAATTTTCCCATAGACTTGTACAGTAACGGGTTGCAACGTCTACAAGAAATTGTTTGTTTTCAGCCACATAACAGGGTGAATTATTTTTAATTTACTATATTGTTGTACGTAATGTATGTGGGAACATATATCAGCAAAAAAAAATTTGCTTTCGGTTCTGATTTTTTTAATTATTCTCAGTGACTTCGTTAGTGCAAAGGGGGGGGGGGAGGTTCCATGGGACCCTCCATAATTAACTCATAACGGCTTGGCCGATTTTAATTTTTTGCTATGAAAAGAAGCGCATTTAAAAGTCAGGACAATTACAAAAAAAATTAGGCGCGAAAAACAAAAACCCCACGCGTAAAGCGCCAGGGCGAAAACAAATTGGAGGGTCCCTAGGAACCCCCCCCCCGTGGTAAATAAGTGTTATTATAAACTCATTGAATAAAACGCAACCTTTCTATTTTCGGCTTCTGTACAGTAAGACGAACAATTGGCCACCATTTTTAAAACAACGATGCGGTCTGAAATTTTACCCCAGTGTGACTTGAACCAGTTTTACCTTGTAACTCTGTACTATAACACTCAGGTACGGCAAACTATACCTTACTGTAATCCTTGAAAGCTACTGGCATGATGGTATACTTAAAACACATTTTGCTCCATTTTATATTTTGACCCATCTATAAACCCTTTCCCCCTAGAATACATCCCAAGAACACATTTTTAAAAAAGACCACCCATGAGTTTGAATACTCATACAATTTTGATTTAGAAAAATATAAAAAAAATAAAAAAAATAATGAAATTTTCACAAAAATACAGTGCAACTGTACTATAGATTCGCGCTGATATAGGAGGCTGGGAAAAGTTTGGTGAAATAGAGAAGACGCATTTTTAATTCTATCCAAGGCACGCCTTCGCTGACCTAACGATGTGAAGTGACTTGAAGAAACTTAAAGAATCCAGGTAATTTGGAGGCCAACTTTTAAGTTTTCACATAACTTTAATCAACAAATGTGTATATTACATGAATATTTTGACTCGTACTCCCTGATATTAAAACCCAAAGGTTATAGGCCGGGCAAACAGTGTGCATAGCGTGAGAAACATGCATACGGAGTGCGTGTTCTTGTGTGTACAGCATTTTCGTCGTCTGCTGAATTACGTCGCCGGCGACGTTGTTAAATTATAAAATCGTTCTGTTTACCATAAGGAAGTGATTTGGTCTTAAGCATTTCGGGTGAGGTCTTTTGTTATAAAAGCTTTACAACATGCAAAGAATATCGATTTTGAAAATCTGCAGGGCGCACTATTTTTCAAAGCCAGTGTCTTTTTATTCTGTTTACTGTTTTAATACAATCGATACATCATCACATCACTCTGACAAAGGAAATTAACTGATCTTTGACGAAAGAAGCAGTTGTTGTTTTCGTTTTATGTGTTCAGGCCAAGGTTTTGTAATTTCCAAATATTTTTCCACGTGTTCAACTATTAAAAAATATGTCGACCATCTAGAGTGGGTATAGACTAGTGTATGGTAGTCTTAGTTTAAGGTAACATATGATATGGAAAGAAGGATGAAGACCCCATATCACAGTGTGGACACGCGCACAAAAACCATGTTACCTTTCCGAATTCAGACAGACGCACCTCCTTTATACAGGCAGTATTTCAAATTTAAAATAAAGTACGTACTTTACCAATGACCCCTCTATGTTTTGACCACAGCATATCGAATGACCGTAGAACACACAGTTATTAAGAACGCAGGAGAGATTGCCTGCAAAGTTTAGATTGTTGTGCGCCATTCACAAAACAGCTTCACCGTAAAAAAAGGGGTTCGTATAAACCTGATCATCTGGACACTTTTTTTCTGACACACTTATGAATTCGGAAACCTTTAATAATAAATCTAGCTTTATTCCGTGAAGGATTCCGAATTAATAAGTGTTTCAGAAAAAAGAGTGTCAGTTGGGTCAGGATACGGAAAAATCCCGTAAAAAATACAGGTTGGCCCTATATCAGCGCGAATCGAGTATAACTGCCAGCCTAGATCCCAAGGAGTTTCTTCTCTTTGCTGACCGAGGAGGTGTTAAATACAGTGTAGTAAAGGGGATGGTCCAATTTAAGTATATTGAAGGTTTCATCTTGATAGAATTGACTCACTCCAAAACCCCACTTGTAAAGTTTCGCGCCGATATGTCAATTCCATTTTTTGATGTGAGGGCCAAAAACGTGATTTGTAAGCCCCATAGAGTACTGTAAAATTAATATTGGTCGACCGTTTTTGTTTATAACGTCAAACCAAAGATCAGTTAGCCCTAATATTTCGCAGTGAATGAGAAAAATAGAGCTTTCTTCTGATTCCCAAAATTTTGACCACTTCCGGATAAAATCTGGGGTCCTTTGGGCGAGGCGAATTAGCGATCGGCCATGGACCTTTTTTTTCCAAATAGTGGGGTCAAACTCTTTCGTTATGATTACTTTCCCGGTATGGAATGCAATATCTCGGTAGATTTCAATCGCGATTTCTTTTCAGAAAACGTGTTTTAAAATACGATAGTATGTATGTGGTTGACGAGATACGTCATAATAGAAAAAAATTAAAAACATATTACCTTTTATTTTTTTTTTTTTTCATCCTCCATCTTTATATAAACAGTCCATCTGCATGGTTTTTATATCGCAACCAGAAGGTTTTCACGTAGAATTTATCGCGCCTTGTGTAATGAGACCCGACACTTTGTACAGGCTCCTAGAGTAATATCAATCAAGGGTTGCATCCGTTTGTTTTTGCCTCAGTACAATACGTGATGCATTATGGCTTCATTTGGGCCACGTTGAGGACTCAGAAGGACGATTGCTGTTCATTTGCCAGTCTTTATGTTTCGTCTTCTACACCCAGTTGCTTATAGACATCCCTGTAGGATAAACAAAGCCCAAAAATAATTATATCGCTATTAAATTATGTTGTTTATCTATCGGATAGTGGAAAGACGGAAGGAATTTCCAGAAGATCTCTTCAAATAAGGCTTTCATTCACGGTTGAAAATTTTAAAAGCTGGGATTTTTGCCCATTTTGTAGTAGACTCTGTGCATCAGCGTTGTAAAAAGGCGTTGTAAACAAGCATGATATCCACGTTGGTCCACGGCCAATGGAGCGGACCGTTACCTAATGAATACGGCAGTCCGGCAGTAACGCAGTATAGGATTTCTGCCTGAGCACAAACTTATTTATGAACTTGGTACCATTAGTCCTAAGGGGACTTACCAACAAATTTGAAACTTTCAGTATTTAATTATTTTCCAGTTCTTAGATGGTGGACTATTTGTAATTCATTGTTGACTGTCGCCTATGGACTATATCTCCAGGCTTTTTAACACATTTCCACATTTTTAAACAATGGTCTGAATTCTGGCACAATGTATGTGTCCTTGTCCATTTCCTGGTCATTCGCCTTTTGTTGTGCTATCTAGTGGTTTTGGTCACAGTGTTTTTTTATTGTCCTGGACCTCTTGACCTTTTATGCTGTTTTCCCTTTATGTTATGTCCAGTTTGTTTCCTCTTTTATTTGTCTTTTGCCTTGTTGGCATCCCACTTGTTAAAGGGTTCTAGACCCGAAACCTTGTGTCTCTGATATATCTCAACATGCAATGTGTATTATCACCCAGCTCTTCGATAACATATAATTAACCAGTCTACGCAGACCTTCGAATATATATATATATAAATAATAGGCGAGGAGACTATCTTCATGCAGACGTGCTCAAGGCTTGAACGCAGAGCGAGATAAATTGATGAACCTAACTGCGACCGGTAGTGTTATAGAAGTTTCGCGCTTGTGCGATCATCAGACAACTGTCTGCTATTCGGTTGGATGCGAGAATATATAGCGGTTTTGCGGACGTCGTAGAGAGAGTTGGTCGTAGAGGGCGCATGAGATGCGAAGGTGGCAAGTTGCGGACGGCGGAGAGATATGGTAGACGTATTATCCTAGGTGATGCTCTTCCTCATATAAACCCAAAAGGAGTGAAATTTCATACCATTAAAAATACCTCAAATTGACTTGATAATTGACAAAATGAATATCAATTTATATTTGTTAACTTATCAAAGAGTTAAATTTGGACCCAAAAGTATTTTGAAAGCTGTGAAAATTTCACTCTTTTTAGAGTGGGCCCTGTAATCACTCCAAAAGAGTGAAATTCACTTTTTGCATGTATGAGAGTGTAAGGCACATGCCTCACACAAATAGGGACGGGCCATGAGCCTGGTTGCTATAAGGAAGAGGGAATCCGGCACCCAAGGAACTTGTAACATCAATCTCCCAGCTAGCTACTGCTACCTCTCCAGTCACCAGCAATCGCTCGTGTGATACCACACAAGTCCAGCCTACATATTACCGTGGGAACCTGGCCAATAAACCACACATGGGAGGCCCTTCATCCGACAGGTATTTGGATCCTGTACCGGCAAGGAACTGAATGGGCCGGGCCCTATCCTGTCCAGGATAATATAGGTTCACCTGCGCCGTGGTGCTCTGGTTTAACCAACAGTTAAATACATACCCACTACTACTACAACCATACAAGCTTGCAGGCTTGGAGCTACTGCTACAACCGAAGTAAAGCCGAAATAATACCAGAAACACCAAATAAATTTATCAGAAAGGCGGCAGCCAATACAATTACATTGTCAGAACAAATTAAAAAACAACAAACTTCCCTCTAATATTCAAAAGGGTTAATAAATAGACGTAGGGCGAAACATTACCGTACAACTTTACGGCGAACAGGCGTGGCGCGCCGCCCATTGGTTACGTAAAGGAAGGGTCAGTTGCCGGGTCAACATTCCGTACACCATGGTAAAAAAGTTTAACCGGAAACACCAACTCGGCGGTAGTCTAACCGATTCATTCCCCAAGAAAGACCGGTAGCTTTCTAATAAATTGTTGGATACCTACCGGTTTCCGCAAAAACCTATTTAGGATTGGTGTGGTAGGGTCATAAGTAATGTTTTAGAGAGTGGGTATCATGCCTAGTTTCTGAAAGCAAACTCGCACCAGTCAGTTGAGGTTAAGTATGGACCAGAAACGTATACTATAAGAGGGTAGTGCATCTCAGAATTTCAAAAATGCAACTAAGTCCCATAGTTCAGAAAATAAATAAGTCAGAGCGGACCGCTCCCTTGGTCAGCGGTAAATCGCATGAGCTGACGCGCCGCCAGTTTGAGGATAAACCTCGAATGGCGAACAATTTATCAGCAGACCGGGTTTGCGCCGCATTGTGGACATGATTGTAACAAATCCAGGCATTGACCCCGCTGATATCGACAGAAGCAAACCACCTGCTGCCACCAGTGCTGACTCTTCCTCCAGCAGGAGTTGTATCCACGTAACTGATCAGCTTGTCAACGCCGCTCCTGTACTGGTTGTAATCAACAATTAAGGTCGGAGCGACGATAATGTGAGTCTTCTTTATTAGAGCATTTGGTGAGCCGAAAGCGCCAGCTGATCTTCTCGGATCATTGGCATCGCGTTACCCGTTATGCGCCGTTGAAACAAGTGGGAAACCTGGATGTCTTTCCACAGCGTTAACGTTGTGCGCCCATTTGCCGAACATTGCCGAAACGGCTCTTGATGACATCGGCCCGGGGGTTTTTGCGGATATCTTTTGAGAATGTCAGTCGGCTGTCCCCGTGAATTCTCTTTCACGGCCCCAGTTAGATAGGTATCGCGCCCCAACAGTTCCTGGGCTAATTCATAGGATCCGTACAACTTGTCGCAGTAAATTTGATGGAACTTGTTGTGGTGACTCGATGTCGCCTCGAGCGCGACCTCCACGATTTTCCGACGTGTGTTTGAAGGTGCATAGGCAGTAAAGTTGCACATGTATCCAGTGTCCCCATTCGCATACTGCGTACATTCTGAAGCCCTGGCTGGTAGGCTTGGTCGGCATTCGATGGTTCGTCAGCCAACCGTAATGCCCCTTGTACGGCACCATGCCTTCATCGAGAGACAATTGCGGATTACAGTTATACTTCTCCTGGCAATTCCGCTGAACAGTGTCCCAGGCGGACTGGACTCTATCCAGCGGATGCTTGCGGATGTAATTGAACTTATGCTCTTTTTCTTCCCGGGTTTCTGCAATCCATCTCTTTGGGTCGGTAGTCGGATTTGCACAAGAGATGCTACCAGACAGGACTTCAAAACGCGTTTTACCCATCGCATTGCAAATCATCGGGTTTCGTAAACCCGGATGGGTTGACCAATAATCCTTGGCGTTCGCCAGGGAATTATGACCCATCACCAGATGGATACCAAACCACGCGCGGATTTCGGCGGCCGATGTCATCTTTCTCACCCTCTTCTCTCTCAACCGGATGTTTGTCCAGTCGGCGATTTCCTGGAAGAGATTAAGAGAGAAAAACTCCGCAAAATAGTCCAGGGGACGCGTCTGTTGGTCGGCGTCAAAGGTCGGTCCACTCGGCAGTGTACCGTGGAACACGTGTCGTCTCACCGGGGTCAAATGTGGCGTCAATCCGAGATCGTCAGTCGAAGGGTCCAGTAGGTCAATCGGTCCTCGCGTCGGGTCATTTTCTGCCCGGCCTATGAACTCGGCACCCTTCTGTCGCGCGTGGGGGCTGGCTTGCGCGGGGGATAATAGATAAAAACCTTCTGATCCGACAGGGCTCATCATGTCAGAGGCGCTAAGTCGGTTGCAGCGTTGGGTCCGCGTCAAGCGCAGCTTCATCAACGGATCTAGAGATGTCATCGGGCACGACTATCCTGGGATGACACAACACGAAGTTGCCTCCGATCTTGGCCAGGATAGCCTGCCCGATGAGCTGGATGCTCCGGGACCTTCCCCGGGGCTCCTTTGCCTTCTTGGTTCGGCTTCGGCACTCAGTCAGCAGGGAAGAGCGCCGGCTCCGCTTATGAAGTTGATGCGCCGGAGGTCTGCTGCGCTTTGTTGCCTAGCTCGACTCATGTCGCGCAAGCATCCATGGCCGCGGTCGGCTGTCATGCTTGCCGCTACTCTCCCCCATTTCCACCCGCGGCTTCTTCGCCTTCTTTTTCGGGTGTTTCTCTCCAATTTCCCTCTTCTTCCCAAATACCACCGAGGCCAGGTCTTCCGCGGTGGCGGACTCGACCGACTCGGAACTTGAATGTCCATTGCAGGTGTCTGCTAGACTGATAAAGATCTATGGGCTCGCTCCTTTTATACCTAGCAGTTTCCCGCCACGAATCATCACGTGAAGTTATCACGTGCGATCAGTGACGTTGCCATTGTAACAAAAGGTATGCGAAAAAGAACAAAATGACTACCTTGAGGGGGACTCGAACCTGGAAATCCGGAATCCTAGCGGGTGGTTTGTCTCGTCTGGTCTTCGGTCCATTGCCCTATCCATTGCGCCATCTGATACTTACCTGGAAAAACTGATCGCATATTTTTATAATTTAGACTTGGAATCAAAGGTATAGTCACGTGGTGGAACCGGGTCAGTCACGTGATGGCAACGGATCTTTTCACGGTCCCACAATTTCTTTTTTCAAGGGACTGCATTGCTGCCGCTAATCTCCCGATATCCACCCGCGGCTTTTTCGCCTTCTTTCGGCTTTTCTGTCACAATTTCCTCTCTTCCCAATACCACCGAGGCCAGCCTTCCTCGGTGGCGGACTCGACCGACTCGGAACTGATATGTCCATTGCAGCTGTCTGCTATACTGATACAGATCGCTGGCGACCGCTCCTTTTATACCCTACAGTTTACCATAACCCAACCCTCCCGCCCCGAATCATCACGTGCCACGCATCAAACGGGGTGCGTCATCAGCGTGAACGTTACCATGTACCAACAGGTATGCGAAAAAGAAAATAACAAGAATTGACTTACCTTGAGTGGGACTCTGGAAATCCGGAATCCTAAAGCGTTTTGGTGTCGCGTCGGTCTACGGCCCATCGCCCTATCCACCGTGGGCCATCTGTACTTAACCTGAAAACTGATCGCATTTTTATAATTTTATCCCTTGTAATCAAAGGTAGTCCGTTGTGAACCGGGTCAGTCACGTGATGGCAACGGATCTTTTTCAACGTCCAAAATTTCTTCCACAGATGACTATTTCCGGTGAAATTCGCATGCGCCCGGCAAAATGACTAATTTCTTCTTAGGCGGGACCACTCCCTCGGTCTTTAGCGGGAAATTGTGCCCTAGATCCAACATCCATAGTTAAGGGTTAAAAAAAAGTTCAGAGCGGTCGCCATTCATTGATCTTCTTTTAGCCGTAAATCGGCGCTACATGCGTAGTAACTGGTCCTCTCTGGACTCATTTTTTGAAAATCAACATGCCGTGGCCCGGCTACGTGAATGCCTGGCCCGGCTAGGTGACGTTTCACTGAAATATCACTAAACGATCTAGGGCGACTTCCCGCTGAACAAAGGAAGCGGTTCGCTCTGGACTTAATATTCAATTTTGAAAGTCTATCTGGCCGTGGCCCGTGTGCCATTTAGACATTTCAAAAATGAACCAAGTCCAGAGCGGACCGCTTATTTGGTCATACCGGTAAAAGCCGGGCCACTGTAGTGAGAAGTCGCCTCCCTTGGCTTGGCAGCGAAAGACCGCTAAATGACCGGTTCCTTGGGTAATTAGCGGCAAAACGTCATAGATCAAATAGCTCAGTCATGGGTCCAAAACAAAAAGTCAGAGCGGGACCGCTTCCTTATATTTTACGTAATACTGAAGTGGCCGCTAGACGTAAGAGTTGTGGTGTTGCTGAAAGCTTTCGCCTGTCACGGCCTGGTTGGATGGGCGGCGATTAATCCACGCTTGGCCTGACATTTTTTGAAAGTGGGAATAACTTGGGTTTTTATGGATATATTATATATAATATATATTTATATATACCCTAAAATCACTAAACCCACTTTTACCCCCTTATTCAAATTGTGGGCAAAATTCTCCATTTCAGTCGATTTCCGCAGGGGCCAACCAACCAGCCGTAACAGGCCCAAAGCTTTCAGCCACACCCCACTCTTAGTCTATCGGCCACGTTCATGTAAATACTAAGAAGCGGTTACGCTCCTGGACTGGATAGGACGATGTGACCGAAGACCAGACCTACGCTATCACCAAACCAACCCGCTATGATTCCGAGTTCCAGGATCGAGTCCCACTCAAGGTAAATGATTTTTTGTTCTTTTTCTTTTTTCCAAGCATACCTTTTGTCACTGATAAAAACGCGTCACGTGGTACGGGGCACGTGATGATTCGTGGCGGTAAATAAAAGGTATAAAAGGAGTGATCACCAGCGATCTCATCATTCTAGCAAGGACACGACAACAAGCACTTCTTCATCGGAGTCCTCCACCGAGGAAAGCTTAGCTTACCTCGGTGGTTGGAAAAAGACGACTGAAAAATCTGGCAAGTAGCCTAAGACCGCGGGTGGTATCGGGGGGGAGTGGAGCGGGCAGCAAAGACAGCCGACCGCCCAGAAAAAGCTTGCGGGTTAGGGGTAGTCAAATGCGCGCAGCAGACCCGGCGGCATCCACTTCATCACATCAGCGGAAACACGGCGCTCTTCCCCCGACCTGCTGTGCCGACACCAAAGCCAAAGAGGCTAAAGGACGCCGGGGAAAGGCCCTGTTGGCATCAAGAAGCTCAGTCGGGCAAGGCAAGGACTAATCTCGGATGACGCCACAGGGGGGGGGGTTGTCCCCGGTGTCGACGACACGTTTCCGCGGTACACTGCCGAGTGGAACGCCTTCTCAGACGCTGACCAACAGACCCGTCCCCTGGACTATTTTGCGGAATGTTTTTCTCTCCTTATCTCTTCCAGGAGATCGCCGACTGAACAAACATCCGGTTGAGAAAAAAGTGTGAGAAGATACATCGGCCGCCGGAATCCGCGCGTGGTTTGGTAACTCCATCTGGTTGCGTGGGGGCTTTAATGTCGTGGCGAACGCCAAGGATTATTGGTCACCCCCCCTCCGGGTTTACGAAACCCGATTATTTGCAATGCGATGGGTAAAACCCGTGTTGAAGAAGTCCTGTCTGGTAAGCATCTCTTTTGCGAACCCGACTACCGACCCAAAGAGATTGTTGGCGAAACTCAGGAAGAAAAGAGCATAATTTCCCCCCAAATACACCGAAAGCATCCGCTGATAGAGTCCAGTCCGTCTGGGACACTGTTCACGGAATTGCCAGGAGAAATAATAAACTGCAATCCGCACTTCTCTCGATGAAGCATGGTCCGTACAAGGGGCATTACGGTTGCTGGACGAACCATCGAATGCCGACCAGGCCTACCAGCCAGGGCATCAGAATGTACGCATTATGTGAAGGGGCCACTGGATACATGTGCACTTTACCCTGCCTATGCACTTTCAAACGCGGCGGAAAGTCGTGGATTCGCGCTCGACGTGACATCGGTCACCACGACAAGGTTTCCATCAAATTTACTGCGAACAATTTGTGCGGATCCTATCTATTAGCCCATGAACTGTTGGAGCCGATACCTATCTAAACGGGGCCGATGAAAGAGAATTCACAGGGACAGCCGACTGACTTCTTCAAAAGATAGCCGCAAAAACCCGGATCCGATGTTCCACACGAAGACCTGGAAAAGACCCGCGTGTACTTTTTTATGTTCGGCAAATGGGCGCACAACGTTTACGTTGTGGAAAGACATCAAGGTGGTGCCACTAGTTTCAACTGCTCATAACGGGTACCGCGATGCCAATGATCCCAGAAGATCAAGCCGGCGCTTTCGGTCAACCAAAGACTCTAAGAAGAGGCGCACATTATCCGCCGCTCCGCCCGAATTGTTGAATACAACAATCAGGAGCGGCGTTTACAAAGCTTATCAGTTCGTCATCCAACCCTGCTGGAGAACGATTCAGCATCTGGTGGAAGCCGTGCTTTACTTCTTGGTCGATTCAGCCGGGTCAATGCCTGGATTTGTTACACTCGTGTCAACAATGCGGCGGTATACCCGGCTGCTGATAAATTGCTCGTCATTCGAGGTCTATCCTCAAACTGGCCGAGAGCTCATTGGCGGTTGGCCGGCGGCCAGTTCCCCCACCTGATCGACCTGTAGTAATGCACATGCCTCAACCATAGGCCGGGCCATGAGCTTGTTGATAGAGGAAGAGGCATCCTGCACCCTGTCGGAGATGGCCAGACCTCGGAACGCCTGCTTCAGGAAGGGCGAAGCCGGACGAAGTTCGGGTGCAGAATGGCGGGGTTCATCTCTGTCGGGTGAGTGTTTTTTGTGTTACCACCGCTTCCTCTTTGATCAGCTTTTTGCAGTTTTGAATGAGCGACCACCTCGCCGGTCCAAAACACGTTGCATGTTGCGCAAAGCATTTTTGGAGAAGACGGACGCCTAGGGAAGGTTTGCCCATGATAGGGCAACCCCCCTGCCTTGCTACCTTTGTCCGCTGACCTACTCGAACAAATGACTTGAACGTGCCCGCAGCGGTGTGCCGAAAACACCAGTGCACACCGCTGTAGTTCGAACCATGACTATAGGCGACGCATACAGTGTTGTGCCGAGGGCGATTAGTGCACCACCTGAACTAATGACTTTTTACATTTAGACGGCTTAAATTTTCCAAGATGTATTGTGCCGTGTTAAGAGAGCACCATCTGTTTTATGTGGCTTGACCGGACACGTTACTTAAGCTGAATCTGCCCTAACCCTTCGACCGGCCGGCCTTTTACAATCAACTAACATCAAGACTTGTAACTTCAATCCTCAGCTAGCACTGCTACCCATCTCCAGTCCATCCCCATCGCTTCAAACTGCTTGCTATGACCACACAAGGCATCCTACATGTATGCTTACGTTGGAACCTGGCCAATAAACCCACACATGGGAGGCCTCAAAATCCGTCCTGTATTTTATCCTGTACCCGGCAAGGTACTGAATGGGCTGGGCCCTATCCCTCCAGGATAATATAGGTTCCCCTTCGCCGTGTGCGTTGGTTAAAAAACCAACAGTTCCAAATACAAACTACTGCTACCATACATGACTTGCAGCCTGGAGCTACGGCTACCTACAGAAGTGCAGCCGAAATCTACCAGCACCCCAACTTAATTTATCAGCAAATGTTGTGATAACAATGTTTACACTACCTTAATTCAAAAGAACGAACACATTCCCTTGCCCACAAATTCCAATCAAGTACATTGTCACAACAAATTCAAACAAAACAACAATTCCATCTAAGTTAGCAAAATGGTAATTAAATAACCTGTAGGCGAACATTACGGTAAACTGCACGCGCCTTACAGGCGTGCGGCCGCCCCCTTAGTTACGGTCAATGAGGGGTCAGTTAGCCGGGTCAAGGTCAGGGTTTCACCACCGGGTAAAGGTTATGGTTTGGACATGATTCATGCAATAGCCCCAACATTACGGTACAGCACGGCCTTAAAAAGCGTGCGGTCGCCCCCTTAGTTACCGGCAGTGAGGGGTCAGTTAGGCTGGGTCAAGTTCATGGGGTTCAACTTGCCCGGGTTCAAGGTCAGAGGTTTGTGACGGCGGTTAGAGGTCAGGGGTTTGGAGTTTGGGACCAAGTCTATTGTAGGCCGAACATTTGCGGCGAGTCCCTTAGCCAATTCATCCCCAGAAATGACCCCTGTAGATTTATAATAAATTGTTGGCTACCTACGGTTTCCGCCAAACCTATTTAGGATTGGGTGTTTTAGGTTTCATATCTCATGTTTTAAAGAGTGCGTATCATGCCTCTTTTTACACAATCAAACTCGCAACATTAAGTGAGGTTAATTACTGGGCCATCGCTATGAAGGTGCCTCTAAGGATTAAAATCAGGAAAAAAATGGTTCTGCGTCGACCAGAAACTATAGGAGAGTAGTGCATCTCAGACATTTCAAAATGAACTAGTCAGAGTCAGAAAAAATAACTAAGAAGTCCAGAGTTCATAAAAAAAACTAAGTCCCGAGCGGACCGCTTCCTTGGTAGGCGGAAAGTCGCCCTAGAACTTTTAGTGATCTTTCAGTGAAAAGTCACCCTCCGGGCTACGGCAGTGAAAAGTCACCTAGCCGGGCCACGGCAGGTAGACTTTTCAAAATGACTAAGTCGAGTCAGTAGCAGGACCGTTCCTTGGTCAGCGGAAGTCGCCCTAGATTTTTAGTGATCTTCAGTGAAAGTCACCTATCCGGGCTACGGCATGTGAAAAGTCACCTAGCGGGCCACGGCAGGCGATGGTTGAGACTTTTCAAAAATAACTAAGTCCAGGCGGACGCTTCCTTGGTCAGGGGAAAGTCGCCCTAGATCGTTTAGTGAACTTTCGGTGAAGAGTCACCTAGCCGGGGCTACGGGAGTGAAAGTCACCTACCGGGCCACCGCAGGCAGACTTTTCAAATGAAACTAAGTCCAGACGTACCGCTTCCTTGGCTTCACCCTGGAGTGGGCCGGTGGACTTTAGAGGAGCGGTCCTCGCTGAAGAATGCTAGTTCAAAAAACAACAAAAAACGTACTAAAGTACCAAAAAATTTTATAAGTCCGGGTAGGGGGTGCCTACTCGAAATCTCAAGGTCGTCAGGTTCCATCATCGTGATATTTTCCGATATGGAGTTAGGTAATTAGGGATAATATAAGTAAGTAATAAAAAATACATCGCGGGTCCCCAGGCCGCGAGTGTCATCTGCCATCTGCCGATCCGCGATTTGTAATGGGGCCAAGGTACATAAATCACGACGGTCCACATGAGGTCACAAACATCTCACCCCACCCCACCGCCCCCCCCCTCTTTTTCACACCAGTTACATCCTCGTAAAGTCCCTTACGAACTCATATATGCATGCAATATATTAAGGGTTATCATTTTGACCGTCCAAAGGTCACATGAGGGTCACCAAGTCCCATGAGGTCAACAACTGTTCACCCCACCCCCCCACTCCTTTCCACCAGTTACCTTAATCGTATCCCTAACGGAACTCATACGGCATGCATTATATTTTGACGCACAGACAACCACAGTACACACAACAACAGATACACAGACATAACGAACCAGAGTAATCCCTATTTGCCTTCAATTCGTGCGACAGACACAAAATAATATGAAAATGCAAAATAAAACAAATATCATAAATAAAATAAAAACAATAAAATTTTTTTTTTTTTTAAAAATTAAAATTTAAAATTTAAAAATCAAAATAATTCGGCTCGTGTTGCAAACTAGGCTCGCGTACCCATCGCTTATGGCAGCCATAAAGCCATAACGTATTGCCGCCAACGCGTTGTGCAAGAACGTAGCACGCGTTGCAAGAAAGTAGCAACGCGTTGCCACAAATTTCACAACGCGTTGCGTGTCGGCCCAATTAAAATGATGCATTTCGTGACGTAATTTCCAAACTAGACCCCAACGCGTTGCAAAGTATCTAAGCAACGCGTTGTGGAAACTCACAACGCGTTGCAAGCCTCAAAACGCGTTGCGAGCTTACAACGCGTTGCAAGCTTACAACACAAACGCGTTACGGAGGTCCTACAGCCATAGGGTCATAACGTAATTGCCGCAACGCGTTGTGAGAAAGTAGTCAACGCGTTGACGACCTTCGGCAACGCGTTTGCGACATTTCAGCAACGCGTTGCACCTTTCGGCAACGCGTTGCGGCGTCGGCCAATCAAAATCATTCATTTCTGTGACGTATTTCAAAAAATAGATCCACAAACGCGTTGCGGCAATAGTTATGACCCTTATGGCCTTCACAAACACCGCGTTTGCAGCCTTCACAACGCGTTTGCGAGCTTTACAAACGCGTTGCAAGCTTCACACGCGTGCGGAGGTCCACACGGCCATAAGGGTCATAACGTATTGCAGCAACGCGTTGTGAGAAAGTAGCCCCGCGTTGCGAACATTTCGGCAACGCGTTGCGACATTCAGCAACGCGTTTTGCGACATTTCGGCAAACGCGTTGCGCGTCGGCCAATCAAAATCATGCCTTTCTGTGTACGTATTTTCAAAAATAGACCACGCGTTGGCCGAGCAATACTTTATGACCCTTATGGCCTTCACAACGCTGTTGTGCAAAAGCCTTCACAACGCGTTGCGAGCTTCACAACACGTTTTGTAATCACAAACGCCTGTGAAGGCATAAGGGCCATAACGTATTGCCACAACGCGTTGTGAAGGTTTGCAACGCGTTGTGAAGTCCGCAACGCGTTGTGAGATTTCATATTTTTGAATACTTCACAGACTTCCTGCATTTTGATTGCCGCAACAGGGGGCAACGCGTTTGCTGAAATGTCGCAACGCTTGCCGAAATGTCGCAACGCGTTGCCGAAATGTTGGCACCCCTTTGCCGAAATGTCCGCAACGCGTTGTGACTTGCTACAACGAGTTGCGGCACATACATACGTTATGACCTTACTGTCTTGTGGACCTAACACGCGTGTGAACTTTAACGCGTGTGAAGCCGCAACGCGGTGCGTTGTGAAGGTACCCAGATATCTACAAACGTACTCCACTACTAGTAGCCAGTATGTAACCTGTCAGTCCCCTAGCAGGGCAACTATATGATTGGTATTTGCCTAAGTAAACTAGCTGAAGTGCAACCAAAAGCGTGTGTACTTAACAAGTGATAGCTGTAGGGTCCTGCATCAATAATGCACCACCCTTGGGGTACACCTAAGAATACACATGGGGTTAGGCTTAACACTTAAGTGCCTCAAGGAGGGTCCAATGTACCCAAGATTTGTTTTCCGGTGATTTCTCACTCGTGAAAAATATTTTCCGAACTCTAATTGTAAACTTATCGATGCGCTCTTTCATAAAAAAATTACTAAAATTTCTTGTCCGTAATGAGATAATAGCTTGGGTCCTAGGACCCTCCCCATTAGGCACAAACGGTGAGTGTGATTTTAAAATAAAAATTAGAAATCCTGTTGCCAGAAATATTTTTTTGCTTATGTATGTTCATATGCTTTGCAAACAAAGTAATTACATTAATCAGACAAATAATTACCCTTTATGTTGCTTGAAAGAAGCCATTCCATCATCGAACGACTGCGAGCCATTGCTGTTCCAACCATGGCCCAAAAACCCACTGCCCCCACAAAAAATACCAAGAATGTACAAAATGGTAATGTTGTGTTTAATATATGTAATTGGGTCCTTCTAGAGCAGATATAAACATCAAAAGATTTGCAATGTGTTATGCGGTTGAAAAGCAGGGTCGCCAGAAGATCGAGAAGAAGCAAACCAATCATATATTTTTGAGCGATTTGACGCATTTCGAAAACATGATTGCCCCTAATTTACAAGGACGATAAACAGGAACTCTTTTATTGCACCTGTTTTTTTTTTTTTTTTTTTTTTCTGCGCCTGGTCTTATTGCCTCTCAAAGTTGATAGAGTTTTATTAAAAAATTCCCTAGGGAAAGTGGTTTGCTTAGGGGGGTTCCATGGACCCACCCCCTAGGCACCAACGTGAGTGCAAACACCTTAGGCCTTTAAGTGTTAAGATCTTGGTTAACCGTAAAACATCTGAATATTTTAAATTAAACGATGGATATACTTGATCATAATTTCAGCCGTATACATAGTTTTGCCACACCCCATTTATTGCTTAAGTTAAACATGTACCTGTAGCACTATTGCAGCCTAAGATTTCCAATCGCACAACACACATCTGCTTCAATTTACCTCGCCGTGCAAGACTCAACCTGAATACGTATTACGAAGATATCCACTGGTGTGGCAAATAGGTGTAGATCCGTCCGTGTTACCCTGGAACAACTTTAGAATACTGAGTTGAAAAGTGTTTGGTTAAGGACACCCTTTTTTCCGAACCGAATGTAATAGAAGATGAAACATAACAAAAATTATACTTATTACCGATGTTTGTCTTTTGAAAGTTTGTTTTCATTGCCACTGAAGGATCTATCATAAATAGATCATGCATTGACTTTATATAGCGGCGGCGGAACGATTTTCAAAGTGGAGGCGGGCAAATAGCGATGATAACCTCTTCTGAAAAGTGGGAAGTGGAGGGGCAGGGCAGGGGCCATGGCCTGCCACCCCCCAAAAAATGTTTCCGCCGCCCCTGCTTAAATGTTTATGCAACACATCTAGACTTCTAAATGAGATCGGTAATCGTATTTCTTGAATTAATCAAAGGCTGATTTCAGAGATTTTCGAATATATTTTGGTGTATTACACAAAAATGTAAAAAACTAACTAAAGATAGTTCACCTAAATGCTCAATTCAAAGTGCGAGATGAATCGCAATATTAGCACATTTTCAGACAGAAGAGTGCCCCATTTTTTTAAAAAATTGAGATTTTTTACAACGGTTGGATTGGTAACTGGTGTAGTAAACTATAGACGTGAATGGTTAAGCTCGAAAATGTCTATGCGTCGCAAACGAAGGAATTTTGGTAATTAGAATAATTAATATCGGCACATCTCCGATAATATTCAACGGCTGCTGGAAACGATCTTCCGATATCAAATAGCCGGGAAATAGCGACGTGTAAGTGTCTACGTTCAGAACCATTAGTGGTTTTAATTTGGTTCAGGCAAGTCAGTTAGAGGTCATTTTCTGACGTGGCACTATTTCATCATGGACGGACATAAACTTAGCATTTTAAGCTCCTGGTGCTAAGTACAATCTGAGGATCCCAATCTAATTACAAACGCCTTATTTTATAATAAATACCATTTTTTTAGCCATTTCTCGTTCGCAGATGTAGTTTTCCTAGACAATTACCACATACTGTGCAAAAATATCAAGGCTTTGAATATTGGGGGGTGCTCTGCAAAAATGTTCTGTTCTTGCTTTTGACGCCTGTTGTGGGCGAGGTTACATAAATGGAAATGTCGACAATATTGAGAACTGCCTATGAACCGATTGTATTGAATTCATCGACTTCATAGGACTAACCTTGTTTCACGTCCCAATATCTTCATCCTGATATACTTCCCATGCCCTCCCGATTGCTTGAGTCTGTATGTAATATTTTCTACCCAGAACGATCCATTTCCTTGCGTATGACCCCCGCCACTCTTTTAAGCCAGGTAGACTTGTATCCAAGGCTTGGGCTCCCACGATCCACTCTGCCAAAATGGTGTGTGATTTGACCTCCTTCGTGGGCACAATGTACGATATATTATAATGAAGAAAATAGGCTGACATACTAACGGTCCGATGATGCTTCCAGCCTCAATACCAAGAGCGGAGTCTGCATGCTGTGAATTCAATAGAACGAAAAATGGTCAACGATTACTGCAATAGATAATTTACTTGTATTGCAACGAAGCGACATAATTTCCTAGCAAGGTATAAAAGTATAAAAAAAACGTTTCAAAATTCAGGTTTTCATAGGGGGTCCCCACCCCGCGCACACACACACCACACAAACATTTCTGCACACGCGCTCGATCAACACACACACACCCTTACACAAATTTCACACACACAACACACAACACCATGTGAATTGACGCGTTGAAGTCATGGCTCCTACCTCATGTAGCTTTTTTACATCAGGCTCCTTAAGATAGTGGTAATATGGAAGGTATATCATGTCGTCTCCACTCCAGCTGTGTGTAAGGCCCCCCTGAAAACCACTTTTGACTTGGAATTTTTTTACCTAACTCCGTCAATGATGGGGATACGAACTTGGCCACATAACAGGAAAAAATGCAAATCTATTGTAGGGAATTCACAATGGTGTTCCAAAAAATCCCGGCAAAAATTGAAAATATTTTCCCGAAGGAGTTTCTCCATTACTTTAGCTGCTGCATAAATACATTGTACATTTTTGAATAACTTTAAAACATGTACTCTACTACGACTTTTAAGGGCACAAGCATTTGAATAATATGCGCCATCAAAATCCTTTTATCAACGCCATGGCTGATTTGATTTTTTCCCTCAAAATAAGCGCAACTGATTTTTAGGCAAATTACGTAAATTTGGGCACCCACAAATATTTTCGTTAAACATGGCGCGCTAAACAAACATTAGGTTCACGTTGACCTCCTCCCTATGTTAATGTATCGACCATAGGTGAACCCAACACCCCCCCCCCCCCCCCCCCCGTAAAACCCGATCAGCTTTGAAAAATATCGCGCATTCTTGAGATGGGGTTAGGACCCTATAAGGACCACTGATAACCAACGGACGTACACATGAAAAAAAAAATATTTTTTACATCCCTGCAGTTACCCACGGTGGTTCATCCGCCATTAAGACCTCATGAATTAGTCTAGCATGAAATCTTCTATAAGAGGATCAAGATTACAAGGATTGTACAGCTTTATTCCGTAAAACGAGTCTTTACTTCAGTCCTAACTCATGAAATATCTTACACTAAGTAATATATCATGGGACGCTTGGACCAATAAAACCAACTGTATACAAATTCCTGTAGTCCCATCGTGGCTAAGGGAAAACCACTTGTAATTCATAATAAATTATTACGATCACATAACTGTCCTGTTCCTCCCCGCACATAAAAACTGGCACATTTTCTTTAAAATATATAAAATGTCACCACAATTTCGTTTTTCCCATATCAGAGCCAATGTATATGTATAGACTTCATTCAGCAAACCATGAGCTAAAGATATTACAATGGGTCGGGTATGTAGGGCCATTGTTATAGCAGGTGTTACCACCTCCACGTTTCGGGTTGAGTAAAATACCCGTCCTCTTTAACAATAACATAACCATGTACATTATATATTTATGGTTCGTTGACACTAAATTTCTTCTTAAACGCGGTAATTTAAATAGAAATGAGTTAAGCATAAGTTACGGGATTTTGGTTCTGCACACAAAGTTGTTATGGTCAAAGCTTGCCCAGCACCATTCTCTTAGTTTGTTCATGTTTCTTCTTTTCGAATAATGATGAAAACATGGCCAAGTTATTTGAACACGCACTATAAGAAGCTCCAATATTTGACTTTTGTGAATAGGTTGTATTTTGTCCCCTGCAGTACTCGTCTAAATTGGAGAGCGTAACAGCTGAAATCTCTTCAGCGGCGCGACATATAACAATGGTCCTGCACTCCCAGATGAAGGGAATTTGAAGTGTTTTCTACACCGCTTACCGGGCCGGGATGAATATCTTTAGTTCATTGTTTGCTGAAGTCTATGTGGTATCCACTAGTCCACTGATATTGGGGAAATGAAATTGAACTGACATTTTATTCTTTTTCAAGAAAATGTGCCAGTTATTTGGGGGAACAGGACAGGGGGGGATAATAGATTTTAATAATAATTATGAATACACTTGGTTTTCCCCTGGAGGCCCCCCCCCACCCCCGATGGAGACTACAAACAACAACAGCATAGAAGAGGACATGTCCCATCGACTATAAGACACTTACGGGTAACCATGGAAAGAAGAAAGAGGAGTAAAGAAGGAAGCACTTGACTTCCACCATCCGATTTAATCTGTTTATCCATTCACCCCGCACAAAAGGAAGGGATTCAAAAGCGACCATTTTTGGTCGTAATCCCTTGCCAATCAATGATGCGAGCCAATCATTTACTGTATACGAACACGTAAGTGTAAATTATATTAGCCAATTACAAACATTGTTCGGCTTTCTATGGTGTGTATCTTTCACGCAGTGTTTGTACATCGTTATGCGTCCAGCTTTAGTGCCAAGCTGCCCCATGTGAGAAATAAAGGATGAAAGTTGACTAATGTGAACGTTTGACCCCCGGGGGCGTCTGGATTTTCGTGGGCCGGCACCCATGCTCGTTCAGGGGTTCCGAAAGTGGCCCCTAACGGCACCAGCTTTGGTGAAATTATACACCTAACGGTACAGCAGTAATATGATAGCCTTACTCAGGCTATTTTAAATATATTTCCCTAGTTTTATCCCTGTTATATACTCTTTGATTCCACTTATAATTGTATTATAAACATCTTTACTTGTACTCAAATATTTTTGATTCATATAAGTATTTTCATATTGTTTTTGCTGTATTCAATGATGCACAAATAAAAATTGATCGGAGATTAAAGATAATTGCAGTGAGATTATACCCCTTTCGGGACCTGTTTCCAATACATGAAAAAAGTACAATTCAAATAGCAAAATATACAAGAAAAAAATAACTTGTGCTACTGCAAGAAAAATACGCACTAAGGGTTATTTTGCTGATATGTAGGGTTAATTTTTCCACTATTTGTATCATTGAACAGTCCAAAATCACAAACGAATTTGTTACCCCGTACGGGATTAGAACGTGATTATTGTGAATTGATACCATGGCGAGAGTTCCCGCATTTTGCAGCTAGTCCTTTTTTTTCGGACACGAGCATGGGTGGGTCTCCCGGACCCCGGGTAGTGTTGACCAGTTTCCGGTTCCATGTAAGACCGCAGTGTTTGAGTATTACTTCGCAGGCATTCATCGCGTGCTAATTCGCTGATTCCTGAGGACCCGGAATCTTTACGCAATGAAAGAACAACAACACAAGACTGGCAAATTTTGTCAAGCGAGAAAATGGGATTAGGATTATCCTCGGTAGGCCACTTGAGAGAAGTAATTACTATAACCCTTGGCAATTATGGGGCGCGAAGTTCGTTTCGAAATCCAATTGGTTCGATGTGCCTCCTTATCTCTTTCTTCCATGTGTACAGTCACTGCAATAAGGCCAAAATATATCCGTGAAAAATAAACTCAACAAGCATGTACTGGTTAATGTTGGTACTTATTTTGGTATTCATTTGGATAACAGAACCAGCGCTATGCATGATAATTCATACGGATTTGATACGGAAAATCTCAGGGATTGCCACAACCCCCCGGCCCCCTTCCCGCGGTTAGTCGTGTTACGAAAATACCCTTGTTAGGCGAGGGTTAAAGACCCAACGCTTGTTCACTTTATGTGTTTATGACGTCTCGTAGACGTCTAAAGAAACAGAAATCTTTCAAACACAAATAATGAGCCTGTGTGCACAAGTGATTTCTGAATTTATATAATATAACAGATTTAATGATTTTTAATTGGAAAGTTTCAAGAATATTAGTATGTCAAAAAACAACATTACATATATCAAAATCACACACAATAGTTAAGATTACTTATTGTCCTCAAGAATGTCCACAAGTCCACATGAAGCGTTGCAGCTCAACGATGATATGTCCTCACAGCGAAATTTCCCTTCAAAATGACAGCATGCAAGTCCGCTTATAAATCCTCAGAATATTCCATTGAATCTTCTGTCTGAAGATAAACTTTTTGTCCAGCAGTTCAAGAGACAAGGTTAAATAATTCCTTCGACGACCCTAATATTCCACAGTAATGATCAGTCCAAGATATCACCACGATTTCTATCTGTCCACAATTTGAAATCCTCTTTATTGTTTCCCAGCAATTTCGGCTTCAAAGACGACCAGTAGTAAAATTACAACACTCTGCTCACATTGAATTGAAAATTATAATAAAGTCTGCACTTTGGGAAGCTAAATCTACCATGATTGAAGATAAAAACTAGCTCTAACCATACTGTATAGCTGATTACAACTGCGGACCCATCTTCTGGCCAAGTTCTCCCTCATAATACACAATATTTTCCATAAAGTTCTCATCTTAAAATCGCACTTACAACCAGCATCATCTTAGCGTACCTTGCCAACTGGCTGACCAATTGGAATCACCTAATTCATCACCTGAATCCACATCACTTCCATATATAACTTGTGGGGGGAATTCCCTAGATGCAATGTTTTGATCTCAAACGCTAAACAATTTTGACTCATTGTTCTCAAGTTTAACATTCTTGGTTAATTCCCCACTTCCCTTATTGTACCACACCAGGGATATTACCCTTTCTCTCTTTGATAGTAAACAAAGTACTTTTCCGTGAGAAATCTTTTCTCAAAATAAATTTTGAGGTAATAACATCCCCCTTAAAAGAAAATTTGAATGAAATGAAAATTTTCCAAATCTGCTTTAGACCGTTAACCATTTTGTGGTTATTTTTTAATATCCGGTTTACCCCTGCAATTTTAACCTTTTATAATGTTCTTGCATTGCTGCCTTCCGTCTATATTAACATAAGTTGTAATATCAAATTTCTGAACAAAAAAGTTAGGCAGCTCTGGACATGCATCAGCAAGACCTTTTCTTTCCTTTGATATGTCTTAATTCTCTGTATGTATTCTGTAGAGTTAAAACTCCACCTTCCAAGTCTCTGATTTCTGTTTTCCATCTTGTGGATGAAAGTCAACGGATTGTGATACGTGTACACTAGAACTGGGTGCACTGTTGTACTCAAGTTCACTTCAAAATTTTGCAATGACAACACATTCAATACTCTTTCTCATTGTTGAGTAGTTTTTTCTGATGTTTGTCAACTTTTGAGTCATAACATACAGGATGATCTACATCATTTTCATTCTGCTTGCTGAGAACTCCACCACAGCCTAGATCACTGGCATCAACTGCAATACTTTAATTGTTTCTGAAAGTCTGGCGCAATCAAACAAAACTGTGGCGGATTCACTCAATAGACTTGATTTTTCTCAAACGCTTTTGGCATTGCTCCGACCACACAATTTGCGTTTTTCTTCATAAGTTGGTCAGGCGTACACGCACTTTCTGAGAAATTTGTAGATTATTTTTAATGTAATACCCGACCATAACTAAGAATCTTCATGAGATCTCTCTTGCTCTGTGGCGTGGGGATTTCTCAATTGCTTCAACTTTTTGGCAGTGAATCGGCCTAATTTGCCCTTGTCTTACAACATGCCCTCACGATGTGACCTTTGCATGCAATTCACTTTTCTCACACCAGATTCACAGTTAACCTGCTTTGAGATAATTTCTCAAATATGGATGAGCTGTCCTCATGTTTTCTCCCATGTTTTCTAGCTGTACACAAGGAGATCATCCACAAAGGTCTTCATTCACATTTTCTATTTCTGCAACTACTCTGTTCACTAATCTCTGAAATGTTGCGCAGAATTTTTGAGACCAACTGCCATTTTTTGTATTGGGTATAGGCCTCGTGCGTACAAAAGGCTGAACATTTCTTTGGCACGGTCGGTGAGGGGAACTTGTCAATACCCCTTCAACAAATCAAATTTGCTAACAATTTTGGCATTTCCGACTCTATCTATGCAATCATCAATTGTGGGATCGGATATGAGTCGATTTGGAACAGAGGTTGACTTTCGAAATCTGTGACAACACATGAACCATCGGTTTGGGGAACCAGAATTACATGGGAACTCCATTCACTAGTTGCTTTGGTTTCTACTATTTCATTTCTAACATGTATTTCACCTCATTTTGATATTCTGCAACTTGATTGGATTCACCCTATAGGGATTGTTGTTTTATAGGCTGGACGTAACCATACATAATGTCATGGGTTATGACATGTGTTTCACGGGTTACATCAGGAAATATGCTTTATCACTCATGAGTAACTCTTCAATTCACCTTGTTGACTTAGTAGTTTCTTGTCTAAATTGGCAAGATGTCAGAATTTGGCAATGTGACACCATAATCATTGTCTGTGTGGACAGTGCTGTCTGGTTTCAGGTATGACTCTGTGATGTTTTTTTTGTTTTTTTTTTTTTTTTTTTTTTTTTCTCATCATTTGTACACTCATCACTAACTTCGGGATGATGAAACCACCAAACCGCACGGACTTCACATTATCATCTCTCTCATTATACTCTGTGAAGCAATATTTATGTGACATAATTGTCGACCTTTTTACGTATACCTGGTGTTTGGATCACATAGTCAAGTTCTTCCACTTTGTTCTCAATCTCATATGGTCCAGAAGACTAGAATTACTTGGCTTGCAAAGGATGCCCTTGTATTGGACAAAAGTGCCAAAACTTTGTCAACTAGTTTGACATACTCTGTTTCTGGCATCTTTGTCATCCCATGTTTCATTTTGGCCTCCCTGGATCTGTTTGAAGATTTTTGTTTGGCAATTCAGTGCTCTTTGGAGGCCTTGTCTAAATTAGGACACATAGTCTAACAAATTCACATTAGGATTTTCACACAACCACTTTTCTTTAAGTAGTTTCAATGGTCTCCCCTAACTGTGCCAAACACCAAATCAAATGGACTGAATCCTAATCACTCTTGTACAGCCTCCCTGGTGAGCAACTAAAGCAGATGAACTCCATCATCCCAATCCCTCTCAAATTCAAAACAATAGGTGGTGATGATTGTTTCACTGGTTTGGTGGTTAATCTCTCTAGGCCCCCTGGGAGTCTTGGTGGTATGCTGAAGAACTGTACTGGAGTACCAATGGTCCATGACGGTTGGAACAAACCTGACATGAAATTTGATCCTTGATCAGACTGAATTGATTTTGGAAGCCTACTAGGGTGAAAAACTTTGTTAGCTAGAGCTTTCACTATATTTTGTGCCTTATATTTCTCAAGGGAATAGCGCTCAAGGGGAATCTTGTGGAAGCACATATGATGGTCAGTATTAAATGCTGATTTCCTGACTTTGTGACTTCTTTGGAAGCTGGCCACGTAGCCAATCTAGTAAACTTTCAGTCCTGGACCCATCGGAGCTATGAATAATACCAGCCTGTTGGGGAAAATCGAATAGCTGATTTATCATAATTACGATATGATAATATGGTTATGATTTGTGTTTTACCTTGATTCACCGGAAGTCCTGGGCCCTCTTGTTTTGACGATTTTTGTGTAAAGCTGGGTCTCATCTATATATGAGTAGCGAAACTTACAAATTTTACAAATGCCAGGGTTTATTTTATGTAATTTACCGGCTGGCAATTGCATAGTGAGAGCGTAAGTTCACCACACAGCTCAAATTAATAGGAAAAGCCTATACCTAGCCGTTCACTGCACGCCGCGCCGTGCCTCACACTTATTATATCATATTGTCTTCTCCTGTCCTGATCTCAATTTCACACATATCGGCAAACCAGTTAGTTGACTAGTTTCACTGATGGTTTTAGATGCGTAAAATATAATTCTAGATTCCAAAATGTGAAATTTTACGAACAAATCGAACGTTTTTTCTACACCCGACATATCCATGAAATTTCACAATTCGCAATGCAACTTGATTGGATTCGCCCTATACGGATGTTGTGTTATAGATCGGGGAGTCAACTACATCAATGTCATGGGTTAGGACATGGCTTCTCTGGGTACATCAGGAAATATGCTTTCCCTCAGACATGAATGAACTCTGCAATTCACTTGTTGACTTCTGGGAGATGACCTAGTTTCTTGTCTAAAATTGCAAGTATGTCAGAATTTTGCAATTGACACCATAATCATTGTCTGTGTTTACAGTGCGGTCTTGTTCAGGTACTACTCTGTGCTTCTTCATTTGTACAATCATCACTAACTCTGGATGAAACCACCACACGCAGGCTTAAACATTATTCATCTCTCTCATTATACTCTTTGAGCATATTTATGTGGACATAATTTCGACTTTTTTTGACGTCTCTGGTGTTTGATCACATAGTCAAGGTCTACCCACTTTGTTATCAATCTTCATATGGTCCAGAATACTTGGTTGCAAAGGCATGCCCTTGTATTGGAACAAGTGCCAAACTTGTCACCTGGTTTGAATACTCTGGTTCTGGCATCTTGTATACCATGTTTTCATGTGGCTGACTCTGTTGAGATTTTGTTTGGCAATCTCAGTGGCTCTTTGGAGCATGTGTCAAATTGAGACACATAGTCATAACAAATTCCATTAGGTTTCACACAACACTTTTCTTATGTAGCTTCAAGTGAGTCCCCTAACTTTGTGACCAAACACCAACTCAAATGGACTGAATCCTAATCACTCTTGTACAGCCTCCCTGGTAGCCAAATAACGGAGATGAACTCCCCTCATCCCCATCCCTCTCAAATCAAAAAAAAACAATAGGTTTTGATCATTGTTTTCAATGTGTGGTGAGTACCTTTCTAGGGCCCCCTGGGATTCGGGTGGTATGCTGAAAGAAACTGTACTGGGAAATCCCAACTGGTCCATGACTTGTTGAAACAAACCTGACATGAAATTTGATCCTTGATCAGAATGAATGATTTTGAAGGCCTAATAGGGGGATGACAAAAACTTGTTAAGCTCACTATATTTTTGTGCCTTAATATTTCTCAGGGAATAGCCTCGGGAATCTTGTGAAGCCAGCACATGATGGTCAGAAAGTACTGATTCCTGACTGGGTCTTGGAAGTGGCCCTACACATCTATTAAACTTTGCCTGGACCCAGGGGAGCTATGATTAATACCCTTGGAAAAATCGATAGTGCTTTATGCATAATTAATTGTATTCTTTGTTATTGTTTACCTTCTTCACGGAAGTTCTGACTCTTTAGGACGATTTTTGTGTAAGCTGGTGGAGTCTCCTTATCGATGTATATGGAGTAGCGAAACTGAAAATCTTACAAATGCAAGGGTGTAGTTGAATTTACCGCTGGCAATTGCATGAGATCGTAAGTTCACCACACAGCTAAAATTACATAGGAAACGCCTATACCTTGCCGATCACTGCACGCCGCGCCGTTGCCACCATTCTAGTAAATTATATGTCTTATCCTGTCCTGCTATCAATTTCACCATCTCGCCAACCAGTTAGTTGACTAGTTTTCCTGATGGTTTTAGATTCGTAAAAATATAATTCAAGATTCCAAAATGGAAATAATTTATACGAAAAAAATCGAACGTTTTCTACACCCGACTGCTCCATGAAATTCACACTTCTCACTGAAAACTTGTACTCAGTACGCGCGCATAGACTTTGATAGACTTGCATTAAATCTTTGCACTTGGCCCGATCAGTTTGTACCAGATTACCATTATAGTTTCCTGATCTTTTGGGGTTTATGGGCAGATTTTGCAAAAGGTGGGCTTATCTATTCTTGAAATGAATGAAAAGAAGAAGTTCGAAAATCTAGAAAAAATAAGTAGGAGTCTCAGGGGTGAGTGACGGTATTTTTAAGGAGGGGCAAAGTACACTGGAAATCAAATTGAAATGACTGGTTTTAGCCAAAATGAGTTATGATTTACAGGTCACGCTGCGCTTTGCAGAATATTAATCGGGTCACTTCTAGACCAGGTTCCCGGGGCAAGTGACCAGACCCTACTAAATGGCTCATCAAATGATGGTAATGGTTGCAGGGAGCAGAGGAATTTTCTGATTGGCTTGCCCACCATTTGACATGTGTGTGACAATCTACAAATACTCAGACAATCTTTTCTGAGTGTAGGACACCAAAAATGACTCATAATTCGTCATGTGTTTTCTCACACCTAAGTGTCCTGCCATGGGCCTATCAGCGGCTATGCCTATCACTTCCTATGTTTACCTTTGGCACTACAATTTGATGCCACGGACCTTCCATTCCTCATCTACAAGTCCATCGGGTGGCCGCCATTATCTCATGAGGACACCATTTTGTCTAGAAACATACAGGAATGTGCTCGGCTTCTGTTGCGACAATGCACTCTCACCTAATTTCCTAAGTGCTGGGGTCATTGTACTGCTCACTTACCAGCTGACATGGATTAAAGGGTCTCCTTTACAGTCCCTAAAATCCATCATGCTCAGCGGCAACCAATTTCATGTTTACCAGCTTGTCACTTTGTTTCGCTCAGGGGGATTTCATTACTGCGGGAAGTTAGTATCCCCTGAAGGAGGGAAGCATGACATCCAAATTCATTGAATTGATGAGAAAGGTATTTCTACTTGGGACAAGTCATCCTCGACGCTCTTTCCTATATGTATGAGTATTTTGATTCATCACCTGCTCACGGTTTCCTGTGAGGCTTTTCTAGTCATTGACCTAGGTACTGGCACATGCTGGGAAAAATGTCTATTTCCTCATCAAATTTATCCACGGTACAGGGGCACATGGGAAACTATGGGATCTGGGAGTACCTTCCCCTGCCAAATCATCTTTTTAAACAACATGATACCCTTTAAATGGGATTCTTGTCTACACCCAATTGTGACCAGTTCCAGAAACCAAGTCCGATTTCAAATTCATTTTGAGTAGAGGGACACTAATACAATATTATCCATACCTATCCCCTGGATCAATGCCAATATTTCATGTGGAAACTCTCAAAATCAAAGGAAGTGCATCTTACAATATCATAGACTGTGCGCAGCACGTGTCCCGAATGATTCAATGGGTTTTGGATCTAAATAAACTATCACCTGAAAGTGATACAATCCCTCCAAACAAAGAGGCTTACGTCACCCCTTACTTTCTGTGTCAATTCCCGTTTGTGGAATTTCTTGTTTTTGAAACAGAAAATGAACTGCCTCAAAGTAATGCACAACATATTGGTTTGAATCACTTTTGGCTCGTTCCATTTTGGATGGAGAGCCATGTATTCTCCCAACACCGTCGTGACCTTGTATGTCTGGCTTATTGCAGTGATTGCAGTGAACTGTGATTTGGGTCCCATCCAATGTTTGATTACACCATTACTTTTCTTTTACGCCCTTTTCATGGGGAAACTGCCTGGATTTCCCTCCTGAGGCTACAATGAGATGCTTTGTTTGAACCCGACTTATTGTCTGTACTTGTCTGGACCTAGTAAAATTCATGTAGGCCTAATAGTATTACCTTAGATTGTGAGTCAAAGCATAGTAGTAGGCCTGTACGGCTGCTTCACGCCAAACTGGTCACTTTTGTTTTCATCCCGACGTGTTTTGATATGGATGTAGACAATGTTGACGCTTCAAAAATAACATCAACTCCCTAAGTGGATCCCAATTTTGACCGACTTCTTTCGAGAGAGACAGCCATCAAACATTACACGGGCCCGCAAATTTCAACGATGGTCTGGTCAGCCCTTTTTCTAAACAGACCTGAATTTTTGTCTATATGCCTCTGGCACCAATTCATATGCTTTGAGCACTGCCTGCTTAACCTCATCATAATCACTACATCTGTCTAATGACATGGCCGAATATATTTCTCGGGCTTTACCAATGAACACTGAATGTAGCAACAAGGTCCAAGATTCCTTGGACCATTTCAAGCTATTGGCAATTTTCTCAAGTGTAAGAAGTATTTGTCTACTTCTTGTTCCTGAAATTTTGGAACCAAGCGAATGTTTTTCGCCGCATCAAAACCAGAGGGCTTGGAAGAGTCTGATGGGCTAGCCTGTTGCTTCAATTTTTCTAACTCTAGTTGAGCTTCAAGCTCTTTTTGTGTTATCTGCATTTCCATTTCCTTTTGTTTCATTTCATTTTGCAACTTCTCCTTTTCTAATTCTTTGTCTTTTTCAATTTGCAATTCTATCTCTTTTTGACTTATTTGATTTTGCATTTGCAATTCCTTTTCTTTTTGTTTCATTTGCAAGTTTTCTTTTTCTAATTCAATTTCCTTCTCTCTAATTTCCTTTTGCATTTCAAGTTCTTTTAATATTACGGCATCACTTGTGCCCTGTTCCAGAACCTCTTCTATCCTATCCATATATGAACTATCCCAAACGTCTTCCTGGACAAACTTTTCAATCAAATTATTTTGATGACTTGCTTTCTCATAGCATGTTTTCCTCAAGTCCTAACTGCTTGGCTAGTTTCATTAACTCAGGCTTTCTCAGCTCATCAAACTTCTCCCAAGTTATTTGCCCTATGAACACTTCTGGATCAAACTCCATTGTGATTGTACTCTACAACACAATATACTAACTTGAACCAAACTACAATGGTAATACATGTAATACACACAAAATTTTGTATGCTAAAATGTGCACAATGTTTACAATATTATAACTCTTTTTAGGTGTGTAAATTCTGAACAATAAGGCTCAAATTTATCTCAAATCAATTTTCCCGGACGAGCCCGCAATTCTGTTATGACGTCTTGTAGACGTCTAAGGTCAGAAATACCTTTCAAACACAAATAAATGAGCCTTGTGCACAAGTGATCTGAATTTTATATAATATAACAGATTTAATGATTTTTAATTGGAAAGGTTCAAGAATTTGGTATGTCCAAAACAACATTACATATATCAAAATCACACACAATTAGTTAAGATATACTTATTGTCTTCAAGAATGTCCATTAATGTCCACAAGAAGTGTTGCATTTCAACGATGATATGTCCTCACAGCGAAGTCTTCAAAACTGACAGCATGCAAAGTCACGCTTATAAATCCTCAGGTAATATTCCATTGGAATCTTCTCAGTCATGAAGATAACTTTTGTCCAGCAGTTCAAGACGACAAGGTTAAATAATTCCCTCGAGTATTCCACAGTATATCAGTCCAAGATAATCACCACGATTTCTATCTGTCCACAATTGGAATCCTATTTTGATTCCCAGCACTTTCGGCTGACGACAGTAGAATAATTACAGCACTCTGCTCACATGGAATTGAAACTATAATAAATCCTGGCGCTGTGTGAAGCATAAATCTATTGTAGATAAACCTAGCTATAACCATACTGTATAGCTGATTACAACTGCTGACCCTCTTTTGGCCAATCTCCTTCAACATACACCATATTGCATAATTCCCAAGTCTTAAATAGGACATTACAACAGCCTCAGCTAAACATCACTTGCACTGGGGGACCTAACCAAGTGGAATTCCCAATAAATTACATCACCTGAATACATCACTTTCCTATATAACTTTTGGGAGAATTCCTGATTCGGACAATGTTTTGATCTCAAAGCATAAACAAGTGGACTCAGTTTTTAAGTTTACATCTTGGGGCATTCCCCCTTCCTATTTCAAATAAAATTGAGAAAAAACTATTGTAATCAAAATTTTGAGGGTAATATAACAATGTTACAAACTCAAAACGATATATATCTGTCTTGATTGTAAAAACATTTTCTATAACGAGTGGCCAGATCCGACAACTAGTACCCCACGACACTAACCCCAGGCCACTTCGCCTCATCAAAATTATCAGAATGGAGCAGAGGTTCCTAATTACCCCAGTGGAATTTAAGGCCCGGAATTTTTTTTTAATTGTGAGAACACAAAGTCCCTTTATGTAGTTGACTACACCAGCTCATACTTAAGTTTGCCACTTACGTTGAGAAAAATACCAATTTCCATGTCAATATTGCCAAATTGCATCACTTTCTTAAGATGGCTAGTCCACTTTCAACAACAAGATCTGACAATTCTAAAGTTTCTCCCAGATTGGCCTTGAAACATTTTACGCCTTCAAGTATGTCCTAGATCGTAATCAGTAGGCTAAACGGAGATTCTTCGACATCAAGAAAACAATATAAAAGCATTTTGAAAATCGTTCCCATGAACGTGAATAATATGCCTCCATCCTAATCTCAAAATGCTAAGACTGACACTTTACGTTGTCTAGATATACAGAAATATTTGGTGCAGACTGTAAAGTTTTTAGTCTGCTTCAAGACTAATGTCTTGATTGAATCTTACCAATGAAGATGCACAAGACATGGGTTGGGATCATAAGAGGAGGTAGAGTGTTCTTCCCATAAGCATTTTTTTCCAATCCAATTTTTGCACTGGTTGTTAAATGGTTTTAGTGACAAATTCAATATTCCAATTTAAAAATGCGGGATTGGGATACTAAGAAGAGCAAGAAAATTCTACGCTCTTGGGTAAAATACTCAGCTAGAGTGAATTCTTTAATTAAAGGTTAAATATGATGCTGTGATGATGATGATGAGGATGATGATGATGATGCTTATGATTGATGATGATATATGCAAATTGTGTCCTCATGTGGTCTATTTTTATTTTGTTAGGATCAACTGAAAGATACGTGATTTGGGAAAACTTAGGACTTCAAAATCCCATACTTTAAAGACGCTAACCATGAAGTTTGGGTTACCAATGTTCCTGAAAAATCAATAGATGTGTAGGTCACCGTTGTGATACCGATATTGAATGACGCCCCGGAACTGTGACTCGATGTTAATGTTTGATGTCCTGAGTTGTCAGTTGCATTTGCTACCCAATAAACTGTCGCTGTGTCTGCATCTATGTCGGTGCCTTGTACTATGTCGTGTGGTACATGGATAACTGGGTCCTCGATATCTAATAAAAACAAGAATAACTAATAACACATATTTAAATTTGCACCATTAACATATCTAGAGAGAGAAATTTATTGTCAATTAACACAATGCTGTGGACGCTATATTGAAGCAATTGTTTACGTGACTACGGAAGAATTTCAACTTCTTGACAGCTAAAACCTAGAAAAGATTGATAATCAACTCTACCGTCAATGGGTATCAAACAATTTATTGTATTGCCAATATTGAATTGGGGGCATCATTAATTCTTAAGGTCCCTTAACATGTCTACTTATATTGCTCGTTTGAATAGCCGCTTAAATAAAAGAATACATTTCGTACCTTGAATATTAACTGTAAATATTTCTGTAGCTGTGTTTCCTGAAGAATCGATTGCTGTATATTTTATTGCCGTAATACCTATAAAGAACGATTTTCCAGGATAATGGCTTGCTAACAATGTCACTGTACCAGAATTATCTGCAGCTGTTGGTGGACTCCATGTTATTATAGCAGTTGCAATGCCACTGTCAGTACTTTGTTCAATATCGGCTGGCATATTTAAGATAACGGGATCCATAACATCTAATGAAAAACAGACGAGACGAAAAGTGCTACAAAATATGAAATGCTTTTGCACTTTCGGCATCTTCTTCTTGTTATAATGGAAGGGATACACAATTCCCTGTAGGACTCTACGGGGATGGGGACATTATACTCATCCCTATTAAATAAAGCTCAACCACTATGAATAAAAGGCATATTTTGAATCAAGTATCATTAAATATTTTTTATGATATGTTTAACAAAGAAGTATTGGTATTACAAACGTTGACCTTTCTTGAATAAACAAATGACCTTTAGCCTATTTTCCCAAATATCTTGGAAAGGAAGCACCACACGCATGTGACCCAATGACTTTTTACTCCTGGTTACCTAAGGAATAATAGAGTTATATTTCATTAAATTTAGAGCAATTCAAGAAATTGACTCCTATGGTAAGTTTACTCTCTACTGGGGATACATGTTGGAGTAGGTCTGTGTTACAGACTTGTTAACTGTGTTACTCTATGGAAAGATAAACTACCGGGCTATCAGCTAAGGGACAACTTGGCGGTTCTGCGAACCCTCTGAGTATCCACGAATTCTTTAAAACCGAGTCTCTGACAAAGCTAGTTATGGAGCAACGTGTCTCCAGCAGAATTCTCATTTTGACCCAAAAGTTAAGTTAATGTTTCTCTGAATTTTCCGTATTGGTAATTGGATTCGTTCGTCGCTGATCAAAACCTGGGCTGACGGGCTAGATGTGGCAGATTACGCTTCGTTTGGGTTGGTATTCATATTTGTTACATCAATTATCTATTGCACATTCAAAATATGTACAACTAATGTTTCACTAGTGAGATGTTATGATAGCATTCATGATCAATCCGTGATGATAAAATACTAACCATTTTCACACAGTTCACCCATAAAACCATCAGTGCAAACACAACTTCCACGCCTAATATAACACGTTCCTCCATTTAAACAAGTATTGTAAGAACATTCTTTCGTATCTGGGAAGAAAAATTAAAATTACCAATTAAATATTTTATCGAATTCCATACGCGTTGTACTATATTTGTGAACTGCAGAGAGGAAAATAAGATAAATTAACTGGGTGGGCAATTTATTTTTTCCCACAAAACATAGAAAATAAGTAACTGGGTGGGTAACACTGTAATTTAAAAATAAGACTACAACAAGTGTGAACTTATGGCTGTATTATACGGCACAAGAACACACATTTTGAATTTGGTTTGAAAGTATAAAATAGCCATTCCTCTTACAAATCGATTCGCGCTGATATAGGGACCTGTACTTTTTTACGGGTGAGAGCTGTTTGTAAGAGTACGGTCTGTAAAATCCTCAGACATCATCAAGAGGTGTGCAAAATAATTAACAGGGTGGGCAATTCCCACCGAGCTATAAACCAGTCATTTTCCTTTCTGGTGAAATGAATGGTTCATGCGACGATGAGAGTACGTCGCGTTCAAATATTTCATGTAAAGGTAATCATGAAAACCAGAGTAACCAAGGAAATTATATTAAATGTTTATTTATCATGAATCAGGTTTTTCGTTTTGTTTTTGTTGTTGCTTTAATGGTTGTTGTTGTTATTTTGCTTTGCTGTTGTTGCAGGTTAAATTGAAAGGTTATTACGCATGCTCTGAAAAGAATCATCAATAAATGATTAGCTGGGAGCTGGCAACTAGAGCCCTTGACGATAAATTTCTTCTTTTCAGGTCTCTCTTGTGTTGTACAAACAAGTATCTGTTTGTGTATGTATTTGAACAGCAGATTTAAGGATTTTGTTACAAGTTTTTCACATCAGTCATTTTTACATATAACTCATTATTGGATGATTTCATGCATCGAAATGTTCAATAGTATTGTTTTAAATGTCAATCAGTCACTAACATTGAGTATGGCCACCCCTGACATGAATCAGTGCGCCAAGACGTCGGGGCATACTGTCCACAAGGTTGTTTATGATGTCAATGGGCAGAGCTTCCCATTCATCGGTCAGAAGCTGAGCTAACTCCTGTAGGGTTTCACACCACTAAATACTGCTCCCATTCGTTCCTGTACAAAATGGGCGAGATAAGAACGTCATTTTCTCCTCAATGGAACATCTCAGACCTTAAAGCTAACATTCTGCC